>VZRX01010741.1:48372-80429 GCA_013398075.1 Notiomystis cincta
TTTTTTTTCTTTTAAACCCCTCACAACATTGAATTGCCTAGGGTCAATCTGACCTGTTCTTGACAGTGTTTGCAATGCAGGAAGTCTTTGTGACTTCCAATCAGAAGAACATTTCAGATTATTTAGGTATGGAGGGAAACAAGCACAACAACAAACTGTTTGTACCTATTTTGCAACCCTAAAGGGCTCAAATTTTCGTGATTCATACTGAAGTCAGGATGTTTTAAAAGCATTTATCTAAAAGATGTGATTTCATCATACAGCCCCCAAAACAAATTTATTTATTTCCATTATGTGTTACCATTATCTTTCTGCCCTTCTTTTAAGATATAAAATATTATGGATAGGTAGAAGCATATGATCCAGAGAAGCAATGAAACATGCCAAATGTTTAAAATTCAAAGGTACTGGCAGTTCCCTGGGGCAGGTATCTTGGTGTCGTGATAACCAGAACCCTCTGTAATGAACACAGTGGCTCTGGATGGTTCAGATTCAGCTTCTGAAGTGCAGTGGAGCTGATAAAGGGTCTGGGGCACAATTCCTCTGAGAGAGCTGGGCATATTTAGCTTGGAGAAAAGGAGGCTCAGGGGAGACTTTATTGTTCTCTACGACCGCCTGAAAGGGCAGCGTAGCAAGGTGGCGGTTGTTCCCTTCTGCCCAGAAATAAGTGATAGGAAAAGAGGAAATGGTTCCAAGGAAGGTTTAAATTGGACATTAAGAAAAATTTCTTCACCAGTAGGGTTGCCAAAACTGGAACGGGCTGCCCAGGGAAATGGATGAGTGGCCATCCCTGGGGATATTTAAAAGACATTTAAATGTGGAGTTTAGGGTCATGTTTAAGTGGTGGACTTGGCAGTGCTGGTTTAATGGTTGGACTTGATGGTCTTAAAGGTCTTTTCTAACTTCAACGATTCTATAATTCTCTGTGTTTTTGTCAGCTGGTTCCTCATGCAGCATCTACAAGCCCATGTTCCATAACTGGTTCTTCTGTAGGGAAGATGGAGAGACATGAGCACTTATTCAAAAACCAAGCATGTGGACAACAGGAATGGGCATCTACATGTGGGCACTACAAGTGACTACAGCCAAGGACCTGCAGAAACAAGCCACACATCCTCCACTGGTAATGCAAGCAGTGACACTGTCCTTCAGGTGCTCCTCTGCTCCACTGACACCAGGTCAGAGTCAGAGGCTGACCATCATTCTCTTATGAGTAACCTCTGCATAACATTGTGCCCAAACAGCTGGGAGAACCGACAACGCAACCCTTGTCCCTAGCAAGTGTGCCTTCTCCATCTTTGAAAATTTGGTGTATGTAGTGATTTGGTCAAAATCAGAGATCTTCCTCAAGCTGAGTAATATGTATCCTTTTTTCACATGATTTAAGTGTGCAGATCCCATGCAGTAAGTTAATGTCCTAGGATTTAGCCAAAAAAGTTTTACTGACAAACGCATGTAAAATAACTGCAGGTGCCTGTAGAAAGTTTTTTTCTGTCCATAAACTACCTCGTAGTTAAAAATACAAACAATATTAAAATATGTGGGGGAAAAAAAGTTTAGCTCTCTAATTGCAATAAAGTATAACCCATAAATACCAAGGGATTACCCATTCCAACTGGGTTATGTGTTCAATTTTAAGAGAGGAGAAAGTATTACTTTTCTGGCATGTATTAAATTTAATATGAGCTACCATGTTGGATAGAATAATGGGGAAAACCTTTCCTCAGGTGATCAGAAGGTGAGAGCTAATATCTGCCAGTTAATCCCATTATGATTATTATATATGAGTCTAGGTTGGATTCATTCATATATTGCACAGATATTACTAAATAGGGCTTCAGGCAACTATGCATGAATTTTTGTAAATTGTGATCAGGCCTCAGTGCAGAGGCTGTCAGGTGATGTATTAACGAGCTGTCAGTATCAAATTCATTTATTTCTCCTTATCATTTAAAGAACAGGTGGTCTCTATCTCCACCAGTCTGAACACACAGCTCTGAAAAGACTCATAGATTTTTGCAGAGAAATGGAAGGAGCAGCAGCAAATTTCATTTATCTAGAATAACATTCTGTTCCTGATCTTTCATCTCCAGCACCTAGGTAGACTCACTCTGCTGGTGCTATTGACCCTGCACATTTTGTGCAGACTGGAGTGGTATCATGATAAATATAATGAAATAGGATAGACTTGCTGTAACTTGAAATTAAGGAAGGCCTTGAGAGAAAAATCTTCAAAGGACCAAAAATGTATACATGCATGCATGTATTTGTTCAAAGAAAGCACATAGTGATTGACTGGACTGTATTCTGCAGATATGTACATATATTGGTTTCAGTGGAATTGCAAAGTGTGTTAAGTCAGTGCAAAATTTGTCTCACCCTTCTCCAGAGTCAAGATGATCCTGGCTGCCTCTGTCACATAAACACTGTAAATTCAGATGCAATTAAATATGTCAATGAACTTGATTGATTTATTAAAAAGTAAAACTAAAAGTGGTTGAAATGTTTCATAGTTATTGAAAAGGGACAACCCTTGGTTTAGTCATGTTATATTGCCACTTTTTTACTCTCTCTTTTCACTGTACTAGAGCAATAAAATATTTGGCTTTAAAAAATAAAACAGGGTGAGAAAGAGTTCCATTTTGACCTTTAACTAAGCAGCTCATCTGATTGAATCTCTGCATGCTGAAAAAAATGAAGACAAGCAAGCCAGGAGAATTTTCTTTCAGTAAGCCGGGGCTCGGTGGGGCTACATTTCTTATCAACTCATTTGTTTACACAGCGTGTTTATAAAAATTACTGCAGCTCCCCATCTATTACTGCAGTATTCCAGTTAGAAGCTAAAAGGATACTGAGGACTCTCTTGGAGAGGATTAGTGATCATGAAACAAAGTGAAACATCCACCCTCTCTGTACCAGCAGGCAGCTTTTCTGCAGGTGAAGATAAAGAGGAGTAGAAGGAGATTTGTTGAAAGAGTTTTTTAATGCTTATCTTGTCTTACTATGGTGGTAAGTGTTGTCAAAGAGTGCTTTCATCAAGAAGTTGAATTACAGTCATTACAAAGAACGAGGTCATGCTATTGTTAGCAAGACTACTGATGGCATAGTACAATGCTGTGTGCAATGAAAATCTGAAAGACAGGATAGATCTGCCTTTAAAGGTTGATTTTTCTTGTCTGGACAAGGGTTTTCCCCTCTCTTTTTATAAGATGACATTTTAATTGAAAATAAACTAACAATGTGCAAGAGGTAAAGGGATTCTTAAAACAACCCATAAGAAAAGTCATTCTGAACACATCTGTCATTATTTGGGGGGTAACTTAAAAGTATGAATTAAGGGTGGGTATATCAAGAAAACATAAAAACAAAACAAAACAAAGAGAATAAAAGCAGACAAATCCTTCTCAAGGAATTTGTAGCTTACATTTGTGAGCCCTAAACATGTGCTAAACCACCTCTCTTCTCATTCTCAAAGCACTGCTGCTTTGAATGGTACTTGGCAAGAGTTCAGAAATACTATCCTTGAGCAGTGCAGCACTGAGAAGGAAAGTATAATGTAAAACCATTTCATTAAAAGCAGGTCACATCAGGACCCATCAGAAAGACAGTTTATCCTGAAATGACTAAGAATCGATATGCATAATCTGTTTTGCCATCATCTTCTCCAAAACCTTACTAAACCAAACCAAACCTTAAAATTGTGCCCCTTAAAAAGTTATTGGGACAATGATACTGCCCATATAAGTGTGAAATCAGCTGATGTCCATTCCTAATTCTCAGGCAGCAACACCACAAAGAATTCCGTCTTTAAAATTGTTTTAATGGAAATAATATCTTCTTCTATACCTCCATATGAATGAACATATTCACACTTGACAGGTGCACTCTTTGCTGGGTAAAATACTGGCTGGATGACCAGGGCCAGAGAGTGGTGGGGAGTGATGCCACCTCCAGTCAGTGAACAGTCACTAGTGGGGTTTCCCAGGGCTCAGTTTTGGGGACAGTCCTGTTTGATACCTTTACTAATGATACAACTGTCTACAACTACCTCAAAGGAGGAGATCTCTTTTCCCGAGAAACCAGCAACAGGACAAGAGGACATAGTCTCAAAATCCACCAGGGAAGGTTCAGGTTGAATATCAGGAAGAATTTCTTCACTGAAAGGGTTATTAAGCATTGGCATGGACTGTCCAGGGAGGTGGTGAAGTCACCATCCCTGGAGGTGTTTAAGAAATGATAGGACATGGCACTTAGTGCCATGATCTAGATGACCAGGTGGTGATTGGTCAAAGATTGGCCTCAATAATCTTGGAGTTCTTTTCCAACCTTAATGATTCTGTGATTCTGTATCCTCACCTCACTCCACTTCTCTATATAACTGAAATTCTATATAATTTGAAATGATATTTGAAAAAAGAAAAAGGGCAGCTACAGATTTTAAAAAATTACTTGCAGTAAACAATATGAAAATATGAGAATTATGTTTTCATAGGACAAATTCTCTAATTCTTTTCTCAATGAGTCAAAAAATTCAAAATTAATACTTGAAATGACACTCAGACATAATTATTTCTTTTTGGTTTTTTTCCTCTCATTTCTTCCTCATTTTTCCATTAGGTTAATGTTCTCCATGTGAAATGTTGAAGTAGTTGATAAAAGAAATCAGTGAGATTATCCTGTCTCTATCCAACTTTTTATTGTGACCTATCGTATATACTACTTTATGCATAAATAACTGTATACATAAGATATATTTTTTTTAAAACTTTTCTCATCTTTTTGGACTTTTTTTAACTTCCATGGGCAGGACTGACCTGCTTGCCTACTTCTAAAAGAAATACTTGCTCCAAAAAGTTGATAACCATCTAGAGTTTTGTTTGCACTCTATTAAGGGGCTTGCATAAATAATCAAGATAACCAAGAGAAAGAAAGGCGCAAAATGCCTGATATTCTACTTTTAGTTACTGGAATTCTTCATGAGACTGAAACAAACCCTTAGCCATGCTTGCTTCACAAACTTTTACAGACAACTATTGGCAAACCATGTGAATCCTGGATGTTGGAACTTTTCTCTTTTCATCTGCCCTCTTTCAGTATACATTTTTTCCTTATTGTATATCACCTACCTACACAACGCTCTGCCCTTCAGCACAGCTTGCACTGCTGACAGCATGCCAGCTGCTCTCATTCCAATTCCACCTTCACATCACTTCTCCAGGCCATCTCCAGCCTGCCTGCAGTATCCCCCTTCTCCCTTTGCCTCATAGGCACTCCCTGTCTATTTTCTGTTACTGGTGTGCTCACTGTCATTCCCTGGCCAGCTACTTTTTCCTGATGTTTCTACATGAAAGGGTAATGTGTGTAAAATGCTCTCAGCTTGCCGGCTCAGTAGTGTTACGAGAGTGAGAACAGTTACTCGTTGCTTATCAGATTAATGAATATTTAGATAAATAAGACTTTCTCCAGGCAGACAGCTTCAATGTGTGCAAGAATGCAAATTGCAAGGTGGGAAAAGTAAAGACTTGGTACTTTGAGCAACCAAGCAGGTACATAGGAGGGAAGTCAACCTCTTTGAGACAATGACCTTTACATCCCTCTGCTGACAGAGACCCACAAGTCACATAACAGAACAAACACCTATATTTTAGAACTGTTCACATTAGTCAATATGCTGAAGTTTTCTCTTGGTTTTCTAGGGAATCAAGTCCTACATAGCCACTCTATCTCTGTTTCTAATCACAAGCACCTAGTAGCGCTTTGGCATTATTTCTTGATAGTATATTTTCCCCTTTCACATNAGTTTTGGGGACAGTCCTGTTTGATACCTTTACTAATGATACAACTGTCTACAACTACCTCAAAGGAGGAGATCTCTTTTCCCGAGAAACCAGCAACAGGACAAGAGGACATAGTCTCAAAATCCACCAGGGAAGGTTCAGGTTGAATATCAGGAAGAATTTCTTCACTGAAAGGGTTATTAAGCATTGGCATGGACTGTCCAGGGAGGTGGTGAAGTCACCATCCCTGGAGGTGTTTAAGAAATGATAGGACATGGCACTTAGTGCCATGATCTAGATGACCAGGTGGTGATTGGTCAAAGATTGGCCTCAATAATCTTGGAGTTCTTTTCCAACCTTAATGATTCTGTGATTCTGTATCCTCACCTCACTCCACTTCTCTATATAACTGAAATTCTATATAATTTGAAATGATATTTGAAAAAAGAAAAAGGGCAGCTACAGATTTTAAAAAATTACTTGCAGTAAACAATATGAAAATATGAGAATTATGTTTTCATAGGACAAATTCTCTAATTCTTTTCTCAATGAGTCAAAAAATTCAAAATTAATACTTGAAATGACACTCAGACATAATTATTTCTTTTTGGTTTTTTTCCTCTCATTTCTTCCTCATTTTTCCATTAGGTTAATGTTCTCCATGTGAAATGTTGAAGTAGTTGATAAAAGAAATCAGTGAGATTATCCTGTCTCTATCCAACTTTTTATTGTGACCTATCGTATATACTACTTTATGCATAAATAACTGTATACATAAGATATATTTTTTTTAAAACTTTTCTCATCTTTTTGGACTTTTTTTAACTTCCATGGGCAGGACTGACCTGCTTGCCTACTTCTAAAAGAAATACTTGCTCCAAAAAGTTGATAACCATCTAGAGTTTTGTTTGCACTCTATTAAGGGGCTTGCATAAATAATCAAGATAACCAAGAGAAAGAAAGGCGCAAAATGCCTGATATTCTACTTTTAGTTACTGGAATTCTTCATGAGACTGAAACAAACCCTTAGCCATGCTTGCTTCACAAACTTTTACAGACAACTATTGGCAAACCATGTGAATCCTGGATGTTGGAACTTTTCTCTTTTCATCTGCCCTCTTTCAGTATACATTTTTTCCTTATTGTATATCACCTACCTACACAACGCTCTGCCCTTCAGCACAGCTTGCACTGCTGACAGCATGCCAGCTGCTCTCATTCCAATTCCACCTTCACATCACTTCTCCAGGCCATCTCCAGCCTGCCTGCAGTATCCCCCTTCTCCCTTTGCCTCATAGGCACTCCCTGTCTATTTTCTGTTACTGGTGTGCTCACTGTCATTCCCTGGCCAGCTACTTTTTCCTGATGTTTCTACATGAAAGGGTAATGTGTGTAAAATGCTCTCAGCTTGCCGGCTCAGTAGTGTTACGAGAGTGAGAACAGTTACTCGTTGCTTATCAGATTAATGAATATTTAGATAAATAAGACTTTCTCCAGGCAGACAGCTTCAATGTGTGCAAGAATGCAAATTGCAAGGTGGGAAAAGTAAAGACTTGGTACTTTGAGCAACCAAGCAGGTACATAGGAGGGAAGTCAACCTCTTTGAGACAATGACCTTTACATCCCTCTGCTGACAGAGACCCACAAGTCACATAACAGAACAAACACCTATATTTTAGAACTGTTCACATTAGTCAATATGCTGAAGTTTTCTCTTGGTTTTCTAGGGAATCAAGTCCTACATAGCCACTCTATCTCTGTTTCTAATCACAAGCACCTAGTAGCGCTTTGGCATTATTTCTTGATAGTATATTTTCCCCTTTCACATACTACCAGCTATCAATGAGGACTCAGACCAACAGTACTGCAAAAAAGGGATAGCACAGAGGTTGAAAAATTATTGTAATGTAACCCATTCCCAGGCACTGTGAGTGCAGAAACCCACGACACTCTATACCTTTCAGGGAAGTAACCTAGCGAAGTTTGCAGTAACCTCTCTCACCTTTAAAAGCTCTTTGCATCCCTCTGAGAAGTCCTAGCACAAACCTCTGTCTATTCTCCCATTTGCAAAGAGTTCTGGTCCAAAAGAGTACCAACGCTGAGATCTTAAAAGGATACAAAGAGATTTACGAACATAACAACCCTGAAGGTTAATGTCATTTTCCTAACTTACTCAAGCTACTTGTAAAAAGGCCTGGTCAGCAGCTCTGTGAGGGTTGGTTTTTTCTTTAATTGCCCTTGGTTTTGGTTCCCTTTTGGACTGTAAATCAAAAGGAACCAATTATCTATTCATATAGCAGTTTGTAGTAAACTTATTCAGCCTAAACCATATGCAAAATTTAGCCACAATTCATCACAGAATTTAAACACCATTATAAAAATAACAGGGAGCAATAGTCTATCACTAAAATTTAAAAGCATTAGCTTTACCACATTTTGAATGTAGACAATCTTCCAGAATTAGTTAATACTAGTACATTTTTGTTACACTCAGTCAGAAGTACCTGATATTCTCTCTAGACACTTTTTCTCAGAAAGCAATTGACAATTTGTAATACTTACTGAATTTAAAAAGTTAATTGCTGTCTAACTAAAGTAGCTAATTATACAAGTACTGGGATTATGTCTGTCTGCCAACAGAATACACTAAAGCATTCCATTTAAGCAATTTAAATTAAAATATAATTTTATAAAATTGTTTTGATTTTGATTGCATATTGAGATTTTAAATAATTTTGCTTTAATTTCAAGGGAAATGGATTCCTTTTGTATATTATCAAATTGTAATAATTTCTGAGTGATTAACATTTAATTTATGTCTACATTCCTAGCACATTCTTTCCCTATAGCTTCTTTCTAAAGAAGCTGTGTTCTGTGCAGTGCACTGTGGTGATGAACCAGCAAAAAAAATGGTGAAAAAATTCTTTATCTGGAGCTCTACAATCAAGCCCCCAACAGAATGCCACCATCACACTTCATCGTACAGCCCAAAAGACAGTTCTATAGTGGCAAGAAGACTTTGTAATAGAGACAATTGAAATTATCACCATGCATTCTATAGTGTACTATAGTCACTTGCTAGCCAAAACAAGATGACTAGAAGCTCTAGACTGGCCTTTAGCCAAATTTTTTTACAGTAGCATTGTACTCTGCAGCACAGACATGTGACTTCTTCCCTTCTCCAATGTCTGCTTTAGGACTCTCACACACATTTTGAGAAATTAGGAGATAGCAAATGCTCCACTCAAATTTATTTATTTATGAGTGGAAGTGTACATTTCTTTTCCATTTTGATGGCTGCTATAACTTTTTTGGGAGGCAGGGTATGAAAAATAGCTAAGTTGTCAGAAAAGTGAATACTCTACGTTGACTTTGGTAAATGGCTCTAGCCACATTCAATGAGGCAGGAAATATAAATGTCAGGAGCTGAAAGACAAAGCATTATGACATTTTTAAAATTAAACTTTCTAATTTTTCAGCTAAATCCACCAGGGGACAGATTTTCTAGTCTTTAAGCAGCAGGTGAGTTGCCTGGAATAGAGCGGTTCAAATAACTTGGATTCCTTAAGGAATGATGTAAGAAAATATATGTCTCACTTTCAAAGTGAAATGACTGCTCTAAATTCCCTGATCTGTTAACAAACTGATGAAGAAACTGTATGGACTAAGAATTCAGCTTTTGATTTACACTGAATTTCACCTAGACAAATATTTCATAATTTACACAGTAAGAGCTATGGTCAGTACCACCTTAAAGCGGAGTATCCTAGGTGATTGCACAACTCCCCCATATCTCTTCTGAAGGAAATGCCATTAGCAGCAATCTGGTTGAGCTCATAGGAAACAAGTACCAAGCAGGAATTTACATCCTGTCTTTGTCTCAGGACCTCATCTTGAGTTTACAGATTTGTTTACCTTCTTAGGTTTATAAAGGAATCCATGGATGGTTAGTCAATGCACACTGTGTGTAATTTCTTCCTACTGTCAGCTCTTTGCTTTGGAAAGCTGATATGAAAGACTCCTACTGCTAGCTTTTTTGAATGTTCTGTTAGAACTCTCTAAACCAAAATGCACACACACATAGAAAAAGGAAAAAAAAATCTGTAAGGTAAGAGCACCAGTACAGCAGCTGAATGCATTTAGAAAATGAGAGTTTTTGTAAGGTACAGTAAAAGCAGAAGAACACAATCCAAAGGACAAGCTCTAAAAATCTGCATATGCAAGTTACAGCAGTGTATTGGATTTGCAGATAGAAAAAGTTGTAGAAAATGACAATGGGACAGCTTTCTTTTTTTTAATGAAAGAAATTATGTCATCTATAAGCAAGGTACAGAAGACCTATCTCTAAGGACATTATTTGAGAATAAAGTCTTGAATATCTAAGTCAGGAATACCAAGGAATATCCTGTTAAACTCACCAAGAATAAAAGGAGATTGATTTGCTGTGAAATTCGGTACTCTATCAAAGCTGCTCTCAAGTGCACAAGGTTAAAATAATTGTCAATTACGTAATTTTAAACAGATTTTCAGTCATGGGTCCTCTCCCAGTCAAGACAAGAAACAACCCAGGAACAGGGTGCAACAGCCAAACCTGGAACATCTATTAAAGGTGACTTATCAGTCATCTCAATATCAGCTTCTCTGTTCAACTGTGCCACCACCTGATTGACCTCTGTAACTCTGATCACAGTGGAGGCACAGTACTTCTGCTCAGGGTACAAACAAGGCTAAAGAGGAACTGAGAACTCATCCTTTGACTGTACATGGATAACATCATGTTTTGGTTGTTGGTCTGAGGGGTCAGTTATTTATTACAAATATTTTTTTTCATTATTTCCATATTAAAAGTGTAACAGAATGCTGTAATGTAGAGAGTTGAAAATTCCAAAATTTTTAATTCTTCTACTACATAGTACATACTAGATAATTTCACTTAGTTTTTGTTAATAAGTTTTAGATTGAGAAGGACTGAAACTTGCATCTGATTTTTTTTGAAAATCATAGAGGATGAAGCCTTGATTTTCATCCTTGAGTAAATCCTATTTTCTGCAGATCTATATATCTCAAATATTCTAGGTCTTCCCCAGATCTACAGTTACACCCTACTCCCTCCTCTGTTACAAGCTTGGCTTCTTCAGTTGTTGCTTTATCAAAATGTAAAAAAAAAATTTCCTTCAGAAAATTGTGTAATTTCTGTCAGTGAAGAAGGAAAGAACAACTGCTTAACTCCACTGCAAAAACAGTAAGTCTGTGTCCCTTAGTTCAAGCTGCAGAACCTGAGATGAAAAAATAGTGGGAAAATAGAAGAAATCTATTTTAAGGTTAACAGGTATCTTTAAACACAAATTCTATCTCACCAGCCTCAAACTTCGATTTGCACCTAAAAAGGAAAATCTACAGGATTAGATTTTCCAGTCTTCTCTACCTTCAAACAAATTTCACTTTAAAAAGCCTGTCTAGTGACCTTAACAAGCTAACGATGTTCCATAAACTTTTCATTGGCTTTGCTACACTTTCTAATAAATTTCCAACTACTTAAATGGCTGTGCATTGAAAACAAAAAGGTTAGTTTAACTAATTTCAGTGAACAAGCCTCACCTGAGATTTTTGAGTTTGTCTAAATGTAGACACTTCAATCATTATGGGAGAGAATGAGAATGAAGCTAATGATTGCACCAAAAAAAAAAAAAAANGATTGCAACAAAAAAAAAAAAAAAAAACCTGAGACATTTTAAGCATCCACAGAGCTGCTAAATTTGCTGAAGATGCAGGCATTTGGCAGCTCTGAGAATTTGCATCTAACAGAAAATCTACCTGTTCTCATGTTTCATTTATCCATATGACATACTGTCATTCTGTTCTTCTGTGCTCCATGGCTTTGCTGTCTCTTTTACAGTGAGCACTTTATTCCAATTCTGGGTCTTCTGGATGACTCCATATTCAAAATGACAGAAAAACCTACAGAGCATTTGATCTTTTGTATAGCATCTGGCATTTGCTGTGTCTATGGAAATCACATGCCTCAGATATCTAAAAAAATAACTAATAAAATAAATATTTTAATTGAATTAAATACCATTATCCCTTCTCTTCTTGTACATTAACAAGACAAATTACTGTAGAGCTCCTTACAAGGCTGTAACACTTTAGCTTTGCTACCTGCAAGGCTGTTTTGCACAACAGGGTTTAGTGTTTCATGTGACAAGCTTCTGCCTTGATTTCCAAGTGCTTTCTGAAGGCTGTCTGAAATACTCAACAGATAGGACACTTGAAAGAGGTCACTCTTATTACTCACTTCAGGGACCACCTAAAGGCCTCTGAAGAGCTTGCAGTTAGGTGGACTCTCATAAAAGAGCTGAGAGTCCAGACTGAACCACAGAATCACAGACAATTTAGTCAGTACAAGATATTAAACAGAAAAATTTCCACATATTCTTCCAGTACAGACAACAGAAAATCTTACAGCACCACTCCATGCAGGGTTTCTTGAGAAGCTACTGTTACCTTACCAGCCATTCTTGAACAATTATGTTCATGTCATAGTTGTGAATTAATCTTATCACTTACCACTTTCATTTATTTTCTTATTAATAAAGACAGTGTGCTAACCCCTACTTATTTATAAACACAGAGATTAAAGCCTTATGGATTTGGGTCAAAATTAATGCTTTCCTATCTTTTTCTTTTCTTGACACATTGTGAGAAGCATTGCCTGACGGACTTATACTCCAATTTTTTTACAATCCCAACCCCAAAAACTTTCAAATTTAATACATCCTTTTTTCTTTTACTTACACATGCTAAGTTTTCCAGAAATCTCTCTAATATAAGTGTGTGTGTGTGTGTGTGTGTGTGTGTGTGTGTGTGTGTGTGTGTGTACACTCCCTTTATTATCTTGGCAAGGAACCAAGGACACAAAAGATTTAGTAGTGGATCATTTAGATAAGAGCTAAAAATCCATAAAAGACTGAAAAGCCATCTTGCTCTTGTGTTCTTTTTTCCTTCTTAAAACATTGCTATTGCACAGGAGTGTGAAAGAGAAGCCTTGGGAAATGAAGCCCTTCCTACAATCACAGAAGAGGATCAGAATGGTTTATCAGTGTCACCAACATGTATCTCAGTCCTGCCCTCTCATCCTTGTGTGACTGTGACTTCCCTAACCCACTGCCAGCTAGGTTAGCCAAAGTAGCAAGAATTAACAAGAATTAACAAGTAGCAAGAACACGCCCATCTGTCCCTTAAAAATGAGGATGAAATGCAAACACGCCTGTTTCAGATAGACCAAAAAATGGCTATCAAATTGTAATCACCTTCAGCCTCTGCAGACTGGGATCAAGGGCAGTGGGAGGTCTCCTATTGTTGTACAACCAGCGCTACAAAAGTAGCAAAGAAGATGATGTCTAATAAGCAGTCTGTAATTAAACTGTGTTGTGTGAATGGACTGAGGAAAGGAGAGGGAGAAGAAGAAATGAAGTAAGAAATCTGTCTCTCAATTGAAGATGCCCAATGCTGGGATCTACTTGGTGGTAGATGCACGCACGCCACCTCTGGAATGAGGGCAGACCAGAGAGCCTGTCCTGTGTCTGGCTTACTGCCCAGGGAGCCTGTGAGACTTTCTGTCTGAGCATCTGCTTAATGTGACGTCCAGGATATGCCCTAGGTAGTGAAGCTGTAATTAGAGTAAGGGCTAATGACCATGGTGGTGACCCCAAGCTGGCAGACAAGTGTGATCAGGCTGGGCAGAGGGCCTGATCTTCCAACAGGGATCAAGGTCAACCTCCAAGGCAGTGAGGAAAAACACAGGTGCAAGAAAAAGCTTTAGGTCTCTAGGATGAGGTGGCCACACATGCTTGTCCTGCCCTCCCTTCCTCCAGCTATGCCACCTGCATCGGCACTGCCCAGATTTGCCCTGCTTCCTCAAGGCAGGTGGCGGGGAGGGGAGATGAAATTATATCAAGCTTTCCAGTTTTCAAAACAGTGTTGTAATAATGAGCTCTTGCTGCGCCTGCTTCCTCAGCACTGAGTGAGCGGCTGCAGATCACCTCCCACCACAAAGGGGGGCCTGGTCGGTGATGATTAACTCCAGGGGAACACAATAGTCAACATCTGAGCAGCCTGTGTGCCAAGGAGCGTGTTTTCCTTGTTTATCTTGCACAGTAAGTTTTTAGCATCACTTTTTTTACAAAGGCCATGCCTACTCCAGATTCCCAGACAGTGAGTCAGCCGTGGTCCTGGGTGAACCTGTGGCCCCACGTGGAAACTTCACCTCATGAGGGGTCAGCAGGCTTGCCACCGGAGCACGTCCAGATTTTAAAAAACAAACCTGTTTCCTACCACTATGCTTTAACCTCAGCCAGCATGTAAACAACTCGTGGAGGGCTGGCTCTCTGCACTAACTGTGCTTCTCTTGCTCCCTGCCTATCTTTTCAGCCTCAGGGCTGCAGCAGCAGAGTGTCTGCTTTCCACTAGTGCTTGGCATTTTATCCTTGTGGTATAGAAGCATTATTACCCTATTTTATTTTTTAATCAAGGTGGAGTAATCTATGTACGTTACAGGGTTGTCATTTTAATTCCTCGGCCTTCTGAGCTCTCACTCTGATGTAGAAAGTGCAGATGTGCTGTCTCCAGCAAAACCCAACAAGAACAGGCCTTTGAGGTCACAAGCAGATAGCTGGAAATTAGAGCAGCCCTGAGGCTAAGGAAATTTAGAGACAGTAGAAAGTTTTAGCTCAGCAAGAAAAAAGTCCAACATGTAAAGGACGTTTGCATCCCACAGCATTTGCCACCCTAATAAGTGGCTTGTTAGAAGTGAAGAATATGTAGATGATATTTTTCACCACCTTCCCACTTTTCTAGCCTATTGCAATGAAGCATGCAATTCCCTCTTGTTAGAACAATGTGGAAGATGTTCTTTAAGCACATTGTGCTATGAAATGGGGAACAGTTGTCATGAAAACAGGACTTATTATCACTGCTAAAATGGCCCCAAAGTGCCATTTACATCTTACAAGTAACCTTTGTAAGATGCAAGGCAGATCAGAAAGTGAGTTTTTTTCTGCTTATGCTGTAGCGGGCTTTTGGTCTATCCTTCAGCCTGAGTATGTGTTATCTTAGCACTGCTGTATTATGAATCTAACTGTGTGTAATATTGAATAAGCCAGACCCAGGCATCAGTGCCATCTCTGTGTCTGTGATGCTGCTGTAGCGCCTCCCATGAAGTCCAGCCCAGGACTGCTCAGTGCTACTTGGCCTCAATGTCCTTCTACCTTTGTTCTCTGACCCCTTGTTTATCTTTTCAGACCTCATCCTGTGCTATGAGTTGGGTTGAGGAAAGTTGTGATGTGGTGGTAGGTCCATGAGTATATGAAGGGCTAGAGTGTCTGGGAGAAGGGTAATGTAAAGGAATCAAGCTCCTTTGGGGCATCCTTGCATTTCATAGTCCCACCATTTGCATTTTCTGACCTACCTTCTCTTACCACCTCCTCCCCAAAGCTAGCCAAATGCTGTGCTGGCTTCCATGCCCAAGGATGACTTGTTTCATGGGTCTGGCCCCAGTTTGAAATTCATGGAAGTAAAAGTGCGGGAGGAATGTTCTTACTGTAACTCCTATGGACCTTGAAGTATGTGTGGTTTAGAGGGAAGCTGTCGAGACCAAGATTCTGTAGCATTTAAATTACTGTTTGTTGAATTACCCTCCTTCTAATTCCACATCAGTTTTATAATTCCTATTTATTAAAGAACTAAATACAATGAAAGTTTTGTCTGAGCTCAGGGAAATTTTGTTTGCTTTCTTTCCACCATCTCCACTCACAGGTAAGGTTATTCTGGACCTTGGTGAAGGTATGAGCTGCAGGCTGAGAATGCCAGAGATTTTCCACACAATGCCCAGAAAGTTTCTGAGACAGATTATGTCGTGGCTTGTTTTTAAATAATGTCAAAATGGAAAAAATAAAACCCTCACTCCACATACTGAGCCCTTCTTTGCAAACAGAGGACCTTTATGAGGAAGCCAGCATTAATGGCACAGTATCACAAGTGTCCAGCAACTCGTGTGATGGGCATACAGATCACCTAAGTTTTCCCCTGAAAAAAATCATGATTACCATCTCCAAGGCTCATTCACCCCAGAAGTTTTTCATTTGATAAATGAACATATGGTTTAATTTGAAGTCATGGTATGGAGCCTAGCTGGTTGAATGGCTGTTTTTAGAAAGCATTGGTAACATATGTGGGATAGTGGAGTTTTGTTTTGGTTAGAGGTTTTATGGAGAACTTTTTTTTCTTAACAAGTACATCAAAACAAGCTGGATGGATTAGAGCACCTCAGACATGTCATCGTTTATATTGTCATGGACTGTCACAATGATTGGTGTTGAGAAAGGATGTGATGAAATGTTTATGTGGAAAGCTAATAATTGTTTTATATTTTTTATTGATACTTTGCATGGTATATACTATGCTGTTTTTGTGGGGGTGGGAGAGTGGGTTATTTTGATTTCAACTGTCTAGCTCTTATAGTTGGTCTGATTCTGCTCTTGCTGCAAACTTTGGGAATTTTACCACACTGGTGAGCAGGCCTGGAGCCAATATGTCTAAGAATGCAAATAACAGAAGTCCCAAGTCTACAATGAGCTCTGAGCAGGAGGAATTCCATCTCCATATATGAGATCTTGCTCTGCTGCGAAACATGTCAGCATTAAGCCAGATTTTGTGCAGAGCAGCTATATAAGAGCAAAGTTTCTTTAATTTTGAGACACTGCTTTAATACTATGTCAGCTCCAGTCTTCCAGTCTTCAAGCACATCTGGGGTCTTGGTACAGTTTGCCTTACTAAACACTGGCATTAAGCTCTAGCTCCACCTCTTTTCCCTGGAGAAAACAATTTTCTACATTGTCCACAGTGAATGTAAAGGTTAAGGGTCAACAGACCACTGGGCCTACACTAAACTTGAAGAAAATATAAAGGATATATATTTTATTTATAGAAAAAAGTGTAACGGCGTTTTTTTCCCCCATGCCAGTCTAATCCCAAACTGGATGACCTCCATGTTAAAGAAAGGCAAGGGAGTGTTTTAAAAACAACTAGACACTCACCCCAGACAGAGATCTGTCATCCCAGATATGATACCACACAAAAACCCCAAACTGTTTTCCCAGTGTTGGTCCTTCACCCATATCACCTCGTTAACCATGCCAGCAAGTCCACTAATCAGAGGATGCGGGAGCAGACTCTTAGGCTTGGGAGGGTGAATTTCCTTTATAGCATTTGTCTGGAGGGATGATGCTTGCTCTAAAGACTTTTTTTCACAGAAGGCTGTTAAGGCAGTCCCTGGGGTGTGAGAAAACAGGAGGTGAAACCCAGCACAAGGGAACAATAACAACTGCACACAGCTTCTGCCTCCTTTCACGGGGAAGAAGTGAGGGGGGAGGGAGGGGGGGCGGAAAGGAAAAAGTGCTTGACTTTCACATAACTTCCACCTCCTGGCTTTCTCTCAGCAGTTCCACAGGCAGTGGAGCAGGCTGAATTTAAAATGGAGGTTAAGAGATGCCCTGTAGCATATTTAAACCTTGTTACTTGTTCTTTTGAAGATCTGTAATTTAAAACATGTAAGAAGCCGTGAACATATTATTGGCCTCTCTCTTCCTCCATCTCATCCTACATTAAGGGGTTACAGCTTCTGATACATGTCATTTTATACCAAGAAAAGAAATAGGGGTTGAAATTTTGCCTTCATTAAGCACAGAGAGGTCAGACTAGCCTGTGAGTTAATGTTCAGGATTAGTAGAAACATTACCTAAAATAATGGTTTTGTAAAACCCACTTATCAAAGGATAGATTCCTTGCAACTGAGACATTGTCGAAGATTAGACTCCAACACTGATGCATCCTGCTATGAGGAAGCAGTGGGACAACAATCAGGAGAGTGAACTGGCAGTGAGGACAAGCCCTGTCACAACCATATTCCTACAATATAGCTTGTCCAGCTAGCCTGAAGCCTTAATCAAAGCAGCCTTCTTTGATAAAACAAAAGAATCAACTTGGTGTATTGTCACAGTTTAAGAGATAGGTGTCTGCCAAGAAAGGCAGCAGCCTCCCTTGGGATGGAAAATGTAAACCCCTTCCCTTTGAATTATTAGTATTTTGAAATTAAGGAACTCTCAAGGAAAGCTAGGGGAATAGGAATAACAGTTCTTTTCTAATGTGTATATAAGGCAAACAAACAACAACTATAACGTAACAACAAAACAGAACCAGAAAAACCCACTGACAGCCTTCTCTCAGCTGTGGGCACTTTTCCCCTTGGTGCAGTTCCTATCCCAGCCGGCAGGGGTGCTGGTGGCTCCCGCTGGGAAGGACAGGTGCAATGATTCCCCTGCGGCTGCAGGGGGCGCTCCAGCATGAGCTCAGGGAGGACAAATCAATGGCAGCTTGACCCGCAGCTATCCCAGGGTGGTAAACATGATGTGGTGGAAACTCCACAGCTGTAGCTGGAAAAAACCTTGGGACGCCTCAGCAGGCGAGGTGAGAGGGTGTGGGGCTGGTGCAGCGGGAACTCGGAGCAGTGCCGAAGAAGCGGCGGGGCCAGGGTGTCAGCCCGGACTGGTCAGGGCCGAGAGAGGTGGGTTCAGGATCTTAGGATCCCCAGGTGAAAAGAGTTCCTCTCTCAGCAAGGTATCAACAGGGCACCAATTCAGTGTCTGCCCTCCCGAACAGAGACTCACCCACGGCTGGAGAAACAGGCTGGGCTGGACTGCGGTGGTAGCAGCTCCACGTGTCTTTCCTCCGAAAACTGAGAGAGAGAGAGTGAGGGCGTATGTGCAGCTGCCCCTGCCCCTTACTAGCCCCATTCTCGCGCTATCTCGGCCCCTTTCCAAGAAACCCTCAGAGAAGTGCGGCCCAGATGCCTTCTGGGCTTGGCAACTTCTTTTGTTCTCCTTAAGTATCATCATTACCATTCCTTAGGAATGTTATGGGAAAAAAATTCCCTAACAAAAGGAGACAACTTAACCCTCAACATGTATATTTCAAATTAGGCACTATTTCTTCATAAATGAAAGTAAGCATTTTTTCATAGGTATGGTTTCTCACTAGTCATCCTGGCATAGAGTAGTTCTCTATGCCCACTTTGTTTTGATATGTCTATATGGGTATAATTTTTCACATTTGGGGTTTAGATCTATGCATATCTATGTGTATAGAAATTATGTTTAGACCCTAGACTAAAATTCAGTATTGAAATAGGAAAAGAATGTTCCAACTGCATTTTCTCCTCTGCCCCACCTCTTCAATTGCAGTGCTCAGACAATGAGAACTTTTGCTCAGTGAGAGTTATTCACTCTTTGCTGTACCTTTGCTTCCAGGGAGAGGAGCCTGGTGCAGACCACAGGTGCACCAATCCCCAAAATAATATTATTTACAAATAAATTTTGCATCATTTATAATTTCTGTGGCATGTTTAGTCCTAGTTTAGCTGATAAAAGAGATTCACAAGTATAACACAATGAAGGAAACAGAGATGTGCACCCAGATTTTCCTTTAGGCATCACTCTGAGGATGAGCAACACTTGCAAGCATAGTGACAAATACAGAAGGCAACCTAAAGAGTGTGCCATTACACTGGCAACAAGGGATATGCTATAGATAAGGCAGAGTTTTGTAATTATTTTTTTATGGCTAATGTAAAACAAATAAAGAATTTTTAGGATACAACATTTTATTTAGTTACCATGTTACCCACCAGAACCCCCTAATGAGATAGCAGCATACTGAAGCTCCCAAAGAGTAATGCTATATATCTTCAAGCATATGTCTCTGTGCTCACTGGATTAAATTTGGCAATTAGGAAAAAATACTTTGGCTTTGGAGATGGCTCTGATACTGGAGAGATTTGCACAGCATTTAGAAAAATCATGAGGATCTGTAAATAATTCTCTAACATGTATTCATGAGTTCATGGACAAGAGCATTCTTTGGTTTGAGTATCTAAGACTCAAAAGCCAGAAACTATTGCCATATTTCTGATGATGTTGGAGTCAAAAAACATAGATTAAATTTCTAGAGTGTTCTTCTGCCAAAGCACTTTACAAGTATGAAGCAAGGATAAACTCCCCAGTATACTGTGATATGGCTCTGAGTTGTCCAGAACAGAAAGTGTCTAGGTGGCCATGGGAACACTTGGTGCTCAGAACCTTTCCTAAGAAGGGTGCATTTGTGGGAACTGTATTTCCTTTTCAACAAATGCAACAGTCAGCTAAGACAGGAACTGAATACCCAGCTCACTCAGAGTGTCTGTTATGTTACAGATATCTCCTGCATTTATAATTCAATTTAGGAGATAATTTCAATGAAATTGAACGTTATGACTGGATAACAGACAGCTGCTAAAAGATAAATGCTGAAGAGAAGAGCTATATTTTCAGAGGGAAAAAAAATGGTTTTTTTAATAATGAAAGCTTGATTCCCTTACAGGTACTATTATTGTACCATCTGAGATAATATTATTTGTGCAATGTGATAAATTATTTTTTCTAGACATAATAAGAGAAAAGAACATACTTGCTTTTATAATTCATTGTATTTGATTAAAATCCTACATTCCGTTAGCCAAAAAATGGAGCAAGTCACTGAAGACTTAGTCTGCATTACAGTACTCCAGATATTATAATCAACTTGCTGCCTCTTCTTTTATAATTAATTACACAAGAGTCATACAGACCAATGTCTTGAACTATCTGAACCAAGGAATCAGAAATGTTCAGTTCAGGATATGGACAAGATTTTGATGGCTAACACTGAGTTAAATGGTATACTTGCTGCAAAGATTGTATTAAAGGAAAAGTAAGGTTAAAGACCAAGTGGGGTTTCAAATTTCCAACAGCTAAAATAACAAAAAAAAATTAAATAGATCTGGAAAATTTAGTTCAGACCCTTTCTACACCATAAGTCTGTATTTTGTTTTCTATTATAACAACTTGACCTCATATTGTCATTTGCCATCTTTTCTCCTTTCCCTTTCTCCCTCTCTCTTATTTGTCTTCCTTTTTGGTTTTTCCCCCTAGTCTAATTTATCATTCCATCTTTGCTTCCTTTCTTTCTTCCTCATCCTTTAGTGCTTGCTGCAGCAGACACAAGGAGCCTCCGAGGTCTCAGTTCTCCTGTCTAAGCCCTATGGCAGCAAACAGCAAAATGGCAGATCCACGTTAGCTTCTGCTTCCCTCTCTCATATGTACTCAGTCAGTTTGTTGCTATATAAAAATTAAAAAAAAAAAAAAAAAAAGAGGAGAATTTTAGCCATTAGTTAAGAATTTTAAGAGCATGTAAGATGCTTAGTGGTTTATGTGGGTGAATCTGATAGTAAGATTTTTTCAAGCACAGAGGAAATCAATGATTTATTATTTTTACATAAGGCAAATGGAGCCACAGTTGCTGTATCTGAATAGAGGAATCTGTATTTACAGACACATACGCACATACAAACATATTAGCTAACAGCACACACAGTTTCAGAGCTCATCTGCAGGACAGGCTTCCAGAGTGACTGCTTTCCTAGATGCACTCACAGTGGATGTTCTATCATTGTCCTCACAGGCACTGCTTGTTTTGTGACAGGTAACTGGTTGTCAGTGGACATTATCTATTGTGAAAGCAATCTTGAAAGCATTTGGAACAAATTCTGAGCTGCCTAAACTCTTCAGGAGTTGATCATACATTGGAAGAATATCTTAGATTAATGCTTGCCAGGTCACATGCAAATAGGACACACTGACAGCAGGGGAGGTGGCTAATTCTCACACTACTGAAGTTTAGTTTGTGGAACTGATAGACAGCAAGTATCACAGAATCACAGAATCACTGAATGATTGAGGTTAGAAGGTACCTCTGGAGATCATCTTGACCAAACTCCTGCTATGGCAGCTTCACCTAGAGCAGGTTGCACAGGTCATGTACCAGGAACCCATGAACATTTGTTGCAGGCAAAGACAGAATGATATCCTTCATGACTGCACTAATGGCAGGGCTCCCTGGCAGATCCCAGGTGTACTTGTGTCAAGGACAGACCCAGTGCAGCTGGTCATTCTGTTTCCTGAACAGCTGCACTGGGCACAAGGCATCACGAACAGCCCACTGCCATAATAAAGCAGCTAACAGGCTGTGCCAACCCCAGAGAAACGAACTTTTCAGTGAAGGCATTGCTATTTCCAGGAGCTGTACAATGCAACAAATGTGTTGTGTCTCTTTGAATAGTTGCTTTTTAAGTAATGGCATAAGACCACATCTGTAAATTAGCAGATCTCTAGTAGCCATCCTTCAGTGGCTTTATCATTGAGCAAAGTCATGACTACCATGACCTAGCAAAACTGAACTTGGCAGCAATTTGTCAGATTCTGGCCCACTTTCAAGTATCATTCAAGGTGGCATGGTTTGGAAGCTGACATGGTCCTCCTTGCCCATCAGCTTTCATCTTGGTTTTTTTTAACATTCTTCCACAATCTCTCTGGTAACATCTTGGTTTAGAGGAGTTTCACTATTTTGTATATTGTTATATTGATGTCAGCACTTCGTAGATATTGAATGAATCCTATGACTGCTATACAACTCTGGATGGCCACTGAAGGATTAAAGGGTAAGTGACATCCCAAAGCCAGCCAGTCTTGCAAGCCACATAGATGCACCCATATGTCCTGGAGATACCCTAGGAATATGAAGCATCAACAAGAGGAATCACTTCAAGTTTGGGACTCTGTGACTGGGACAGAACTTAAAAGTGCCCTAAGAGCAAGGAGAAGCTTGGGACTCAGAAATGTAACAGGCAGAACTGAGCAAAACTAGCCATTGTGCCTCCACTTTCAAAGCATAAAACCATAATTTTTGAGTATGTTGGAGTCAGCTATGCAATAGCTGTGCATGGAGTTATATTGACAGGAATGAGTGGAAGTATTGCCTACATTAGACACTTCACAGAATGATAAAACACTCTGAGTGGAAGGGGTTCCACAAGGATCATCAAAATCCAACTCCTGGCCCTGCACAGGACAGCCTCGAGAATCACACCTTGTGTCTGAAAGCATTGTCCAAGTGCTTCTTCCAAACTTCACTTCAAGGCAGCTACTAAAATATTTACAGGCATGACACAGTAATGGTTTTCACTATAAGCAGTAAGAGTACCCTGTAACAGTATGAGTAACCTGTAATAACATCTATTGCTTTCAAATGCTTCACATAATATGGGCTTTTTCTTGGTATGGACTTGCCTTCATGTTAAACACCATCACACCTCAAAGACCATGTAGATATTTGGTCTCAGCAAGTCAGTTAAACAGAAGCACTCTGTACCTGATGGTAGTCATAGACTCGATGAAGGGAAAAAAGAAGTACTGCAGCTGTCTACTTCCTTTCATTTGTGTTAGGCTTACCTGGCCTGATTGGGATGGTTATGATTTGTTCTTTGGGAATATTTCAATTAAAAATCAGAGTGCAGAACAAATTGTTTGCTACCAAAATACAGTGCAGGTTTTTCTGAGCATTATCATTATTATTTAAAATAATATAGAGTATTATGTATATTGTATTATAATACATAATATTATATGTAATATATGTAGTGGAAAAGTACACTTGAGTGTCTCTCAGTATCATCAGGGTTTATGGACAGACTTATGATCAGCTTTCAGTAAAAAAATCTCAAAATACTTAAACAAGTAAATCAGTGGAAAGATATATACAGCTTGGGGTTGTCATAATTTTTGCATAAGAAGTCAGCTATAATACAAATATTTCATTTGTGGCTGCATCCAGTAGGTCCCACATGCTGTGCACAGGGCACAAAAATTAAATCCAGAATTTAAAAATCTATTGTATTTCCCCCATGATTTGGGATTATATGGGATTTGTTTTCTCAACCTGTTTACATTCTTTGACAATCTTTAATGGCCATATAATTTCATATGGATATAATAAGATGCCTAAGCATCTATTAAAATATTTTGATTCTTATGAAAAGAAAAATAATGTGTAATTTACTAAAGATCACCAAAGGGAAGTGGCAATCTTAGTCAGAGTTTGAAAACTATTAATAAAAAAGCGTCTTTGGAGATCGCAAGCACCTTTGTCAGTAAAGGGGCTTAATGTTTTTGTTTCTTCTTCAGTGCAGTGAAAGCAAATTATTTCTATGGGGAATATTCTTAATTCAGTACTTCATATTCTATTACCATAACCAATAGTGGTTTTTAATGCAATGTAGTCAAGATATTCATAGGAATTAAATTTTTTCATAAAGTTTTCTGCAAAGAAACACAATTATGAGAAATGAATAATTCATATGTTTCACAGGGAAAGGGACACATTTAATTTACTTGTAGAAGTAAAAAAGAACGTATATTGTAAAGTAGCCTGTGTAATATTGGATCAAATTCAGTGTTAATAAAAAATGGTGTGAATTAGAGGCCTAAGGTTCAGGAAAGAAACCCACTGAAACTGTACAAAAAAAAATCAACTGAGGTCTGCTATAGAAAAAGGAGAAGACTGGAGGATGTGGTTTAGAAAGTTTTGTTCAACTATCTTCTGTCAACGAGAACAGTGAGTTCACTTCTAGAAATGTGTAAACTGATATTACTCCTTATCCACTTCAATCCATCAAAATGGTTCTATAATTCAAAGGTTTTTAAGGTGATATTGTATTTCAACACCTACAGAATTGGATTTTTTCAGTTCTTTTATATTGTAGATTTGATACTGAGTTTACAGCTGTTCCTTAATATTGTATTAGGTTAAGTGCTCAGTGAATAATAGGATAAATGAAAGTGGAAGGGACCTCTCAATATCAGCTAGTCCAGCCTCCTGTTCCATGCAGGGCTGTCTTTAAAGTTAGTGTAGATTGCTCAGGGCTTTTCTCAGCTGAGCTTTGAAATTACCCAAGGATGGAGATTCGATAGTCTCTATGGCAAAACCATGATGGTATCACAGTAGTATTCCAAAACACATCTTTTTTTTTAATATGTGGGGTTCATAGATGAATTCTAACTTTAAATCCTGTTTGCATGTCACCTAGAGCTATACAAGGCCTGATTTTCTTGTCCTATGTCTGTATGTTGAATGTATTCCAGGTATTTTCAGTATTTTAAAGATGTGTATATGAAAGACACATCAATAGACAAAAAACAGAATCCCCCTAGGAAGCCTTGGTGTACAACAGCATAATGCTGAATTCATTGCCCTAATGATGAATGTTTTTTATTGCTTGAAATTATTTATAATTATTAATAAAGTAACTACACCAAGTATTACTCCTGTGGTATAAGTACATTAGTTTAAATCCTTCTCATCTTCCTAAAGTAGTAATTAAAGTTCAATTTCAATAGGCAATTTATCAGAAAATATTTTTTTTATTCTTTTTTTTTCCTAAAAGAAAGTGAAAAATCCTTTTTCTCCCAGAAGAATCCATGAATGCTACAAATCTGGGAGATTACGAGTCCCATAGTTGTCTAAACTCACTTAAATTAACAAATCTTATCTCATCAATTTGTGAGTGGTGAAGAGAAATCTAGGTTATTCCTTGAGAAACAGTATCTTTGATATTTGAAGGAATACCTTTATCTTTGAAAAATGGTGTCCATTGCTATAGACAAAGATTTGGAAAGTCTGTTTTGGAGGTGAGGACGTCAAACCAAATCACAGCATGTTCAATGGGTTCTGAAGAGAAGCTAAAGCCTAAGTAGTTGTGCTGTGAATTTTTATTTTATTCAGGATGGAGGAGATATTGCACTAGCTAATCTTCCTTCTGCTGAAAATATCAAGTGCAGAGAAGGTGACAAGTTTGGTTTTTAGTATGCACCCTAAATTCAATTAGCAAGATTAAAACGCACTTCGATGTGCGTGCTAAGCATGTATCTCCTACAAACAAGCAATGCAGTCTGAGTGCTCCTGCTGCTGCCAGGGTAGGCCAGGGTTACTCTGCTTTCCACCTAAGAAGAATTTAAGTTGATAGTGGTGGATTGGGTTTTTCTGGTTTGATTGTGGTTGGTTTGGTTTGTTTAGTTGGTTTGTTTGTTGACTGGGAAGTTTTCTTGCTTGTGTGTTTGGTTATTTTCTTTTTAATTTTAAAGCTGCTCTGTCACTGTGAGACCCTAATGGGCTTCCGATCACTCAAATAGCTAGAGAATTGGATGTTATCCATTGTGACAATATTATTAATTTACTGTAATAATAAACCATGACTATCTGTAGTGCATGCTGCATGCTGAAATTTATATTATATTAGTTAATAATGTGGGATTTTTATCTGCCAACCTTTGTTGTTTTTTTCAAACAGCTTTTCATGAAAATTTCAAGCCTTTCCTACCCAGTAACAAGTCAAAACTCCTTATTTTCTTGTCATACATAGGGTAAGGAATGGTCTGCCCTTCTTCCTTCTCCTGTTTTTTAATGACTACTGCTGCTACTTGAAAACTCTATTCACCTTCTTTTGAGAAAGCACATAAAAGTACAAAATCCCTTAAAAATGAAGAAGTCCATATTAATGAAACAGACCAAGATGATGTTTATCTATTGACACGAGCATGATCCATTCTGCTTAATAGAATTTTGGATTATGTAACTTTCTGCCTGTATTTAGAAAGACATTGACACAATCAAAACTTTTGCTTCAGTTTCCTGAAGGAGAGATAATCTTCATTTCAGTGACACAAATTATCCAGCCTGGCCTGTAACAAGGGAAGAAATTCCTTTGTACTAGTGCTATGAAAAAGAATTTGAAAGAAGAGGCCATACAGTTGCTATGAATTTTCCTCCATTAATATGAGATTGAGCTCCCAGATTTCCATCTGAGATATCCTGAGGGAAAAGTAGGTCCCAGGAGCTCCTGGGGAAAAAAAAATTCTGGTCTACCTACAATATATGCATCTCATCATGGCTTATACTATGGAAACAATATGCTCATTCCCATTAAGAACAGTGCAGGTTAAACACATTGGACCTACTCTGCAGATGATCCATTTGACAAGATGATTTGAATGCAGGGTTTAGCATAACAAAAATATGTAAATTTTTTTTGTAAAAAGAAGGTATTTTTTCTTCTGTAAAAAGAAGGTATTTTTTACCACAAAATATCAGCATGATTCATCTCTGTGAAGACACTTGCAAAAATCACACTGGTGTCAATTACAGATTAATACCTGTGTATTTTCTTCCACAAGAGGAACATGAGCACAGTTTCACTAATTAAGCCAGTAGTGATAGTGAAAAAAGAGATGTATGTTCCTTCTAGTGTAATAATATCAATATCCAATATCCACATGTAAGTATATCTGAGTATAGGGGTCATTCCTGTTACCAAAATTTGTTATTCTTTGTGTTGGTGATTGTTTGGGGTTTTTTCCCTGAAAAATATAATACAATTTTCTACAAAATGTATAGAGTAATTTTTCCTACAATGCCCCCAAAGGATTTCCATAAGGAACCCAAAAGTTTAGAGGAAAATTATCTGAGTTACCTTCACTATTTTGCCAAATGCCTTTACTATGGCAAAATAAATGCCAGTATGCACTCTAGCAATAATATAATATGGTATTGATTATTAGAATTCCATGAGCAGAGGAAAACTCTATGTTGCATTATACTCGTCACTGTAAATTTCAGGAAGATTTATAGCATTTTTCCTACACTCAATCCAAACCAGCTGATTATGACTATACAACAATAAATAACCAGGCACTAAAAATATTTTAACAGCAGTTTACACTCCAATTTAACAAATCAATAATATTTTCAAGTACCTTATGTATTAATTATGGCATGGCTTCTTCTCTTTACAAGGGTTTGAGAGATAGTACAGTAAGAATGCAGCCTGTCAGGCTTCTCTGGTTTGGAGGAGGGAAGCAGGGGAATCCTTAGTAAAATTTGCCATCTCCCTGAACTGGAGTTTTACATCTCTGCTACACATACAATCCTTTTGAGGAACTGTCTAGAAATACAGTCCCAACATCAGGAAGGGAAGGAAGTGAGTACCTTTTCTGCACATCACAGCTGCTACAGATTCTGCTGTCGGTAGGGAACAGCCTCTGTCACTCACCAGTCCCCTTCACTGTGTGACCTTGTATGGACAGGGATTCTTGTATGAAATCAGGTAAAGTGCAGAGGAAACCAGTATCTCTCAACTGTGTCATAATTAAGATGACTTATTTCTCTGGGGAAAAAAAATTGCATATATGCATACATAAATTTAGCTGGAGCTGGAATTAAAATGCATGGGAAGGAAGAAAACATACTCCCATTTTATTATCTTCTGCAGCTGGGAAGCTATTCCTTTGACTCTTTAGCACTTTTGTACTAGTGGACATGCCCTTCATCTTCTGAAGCATCTTTTTCCTACAGAGAGATTTCTTGAGTTTGTTCTGGTGTTCAAATTCTATTGACTACTTGATCTTTTGTTATGTTAGATCGGATGTATTTAGATCCTTCATCTTCAGGCAAATCATGAGCAAGAGCAGGACCTCTGCCTATTCACCAGCTTACTTGTGTCTATTAAGTTTTGATTGCTTGTTGCTGCATATCCACAAAGCCATGGCATGTCATTTTCTGTGTTTTCACTTGCTCAGCATATCCTCTTCTGATACCTAAATTTAGAGTCAGTAACAATTCATTCCTCAACTTGTATCACTGACAGGGTAGATGATTCTGCAGTGATATTCCCTCTGATATGCGGAACACATTAATGTACTAAACTTCACAAGATGACAATTAATGGAGAACATTAATGGCTTTTTGGATGGGTTTCAAGCTTACACTTAAAATATGAGCATAAATTCTTTTGCAATCTGAACAGTTCTCTCCATAAGTTTTCTAATTGGGACTGAGAGCTACTAATGATACTGACGTGATATCAAGTCGCTCATGCCATGTTTGATTTTTGTAAAGGGATGAGCACTCTGTACCAAATTCTGCAAGTGTTTATTGTGCAGAGGCCTAACTTTAACCCACATGAATAATTCCATTTAGACAAAGATCTTTCTTGGGCTCTCAGGCTGACAATGCAGTTTGCTGCTTTTACAGGAACATACAGCTCTTTCAGTAGTCTTTCACCCACAACAATTTAATTGTCTTATTCAATATCTTGCTGCTTGGCTCCTAGAGAAGTCAGTTGGACCAAAGACCTCTAAAGCTTCTTTCTCTTTCTGTCTGTTCAACTAAAGCTCTGTTTTTTCAAACTGCTGCAACTGCTGCTGTGCCAAAAAATATGTTTGGGATTAACTTGACATTATTTAAAATTGACTTCGTTTCAGCAATTAGGAGACTCCCGAAGAAACCATGCTGAAAACTAAGTAGGGATTTTGCATCAGGTTCAAATTAGAGACATATATCTGAATAACCTTCTTGAGTTTCCATGTTATCACACATTGCCTGAACTGTGTCTGTCCTGAAGTGGGATCACACAAGGAGAAAGGAAAGGCCCACTGCTTCTGTGTGTTTTCCCTTAAATATAGGACATATTTTACATAATAAATTTAAACCTAAATTTAGGTGTAGTCAGATTATTTTGAGTTTGCCATGATTATTAATCCACATCTGCCCACTACAGTGAACAAACTGAAGAAGCTCAAATGGTGCCAAACTATGGCAGCTAGTTCACATGTCTCATAAAATACTTCTAGGACCCATTTCTGCCACATTTGTGGAGTTTTCTCATGTGTACAAGTCCTACTTTGCATCATGGGATCATGTAAGCACCAGTAATGGCAGCACAAACAGGGGAGCAGGTGGCCAAACTTAGCGCAAAGCCAGCTGTGGGAGTCCGACCTAGTGAAATCTAGTTTATCTGAAGTCTAGTTTATGAGTGCTCTGGCAAGACTGCTAACAGATATGTGCACATGTAAATCATATGTCTGTGGCCTTCTGCCTCCTGGGGTGAAAAGGAGCATAGACTACAGCACAGAAAATCAGTTTAGGAAAGTTCTTTGCAACAAAAATGCATTCTTGCTTAAGAGTGTCTAACATCCTCTGCCCAACCCAAAACCACAGAGGCCAAGTGACAAGTAAGTCTCCCTCTGTAAAGCCATAATGAAGAGCTATATTAACAAGGCAATGAAAAATCCCAACTGTGTAATAAATTAACTGCTTGGTTTTTTCAGGGAAAGTAAAATGTTTTCCTCAATTTCAGCCCTGTTGATGTATTTTAGAGAAATTTTTTCCTCTTTAGAACTGCTAATAGCTAATAGCCGGTACTTAAGGAGGACTATGGATGCGGTTGAGCCCGTAGGGCATGTGAGTGTGGCACCTCCCTGCCTAGGGGTTGCTCGGGGAGGGGCAGAGATGCCGCGGGGGGTGGAGCTGGGAGGAGCTGGGACACAGCCCGGTCCCGCTCGCTGGCTCGGCTTCTGGAGCACCGCCCTCGCCCTGCTGCTGCTGCACTCGGTTTTTGGGGGGAGGATGCACATAGCTGTGGCCGGGGGAGAGGAGCTCGCTCGTCACCGCGGTCCAGCCCAGCCTGTTTTCTCCTGCTGCGGCCGCAGAAGTTGGTGCCCTGTTGATATCTCACTGAGAGGGGAACTCTTTTCACCTGGGGACCCCGGGATCCGAACCCATTTCTCCCAGTTCCAGCCGGACCACGTGGGTGCCGCCGCCTCGGCCTCGGCCGCCGCCGCCCTGACCCCGTCGTTTCTTCGGGGCCGCTCCGAGTTCCAGCTGTACCAGCCTCGCACCCTCACCCCGCTTGCTGAGGCGTGCCAGATTTCCAGCTGCAGACGCGGAGCTTCCAGCACATCTCAGCCACCACCCCGAGATCGCTGCGGTCGAGCCGCCATTGGCGTCTGCTCCCCGAGCTGCCCCACAGCGCCCCCTGCAGCCGCGGGGGAACCATCGCACCTGCCCTGCCCAGCGGAGCCACAGCGCCCCTGCCGGCCGGGACCGGAACTGCACCAAAGGGGAAGGTGCCTGACACCTGAGAGCAGCTGTCAGTGGGTTCTCTGGGTCTGGTTTTGTTGTTACTGTTGTAGTTGTTGCCTATTCTACCTCATACAAATACTTAGTAAAGATCTGTTATTCCTATTCCCTATCTTTGCCTGAGAGCCCCTTAATTACAAAATATTACTAATTTGGAGGGAAGGGGGGTTTACATTTTCTCATTCCAAGGGAGGCTCCTGCCTTTCTTGGTAAACACCTGTCCAAATCGCAACAAGCCCGTTCCACCCTCTGTTCTAAAATGGTGCAAAGGGCTTGCAGTTTCTTGGTCCTGTGGGGAAGCCATGCTCTCCTTGTGGGAGGTCTGTGGAGGATGATGCCCACCCATCGTCTGTCTTCTCCACCCATACACAGTGCTGCAACAAGGAGCCCAGAAGCCTTACGTAATACCTCCCTGTTTGTGTGTAATTTCTTTCTATTTCTACAGAAACAGAATATTAACATCATCCTTGCAAATATAAGAAAGCATCAGGCTGAAGTATGACATTCCTTTCCGTACAGTCATTTTATTTATCTTAAACCAGTCGCAGGATCCTAAAGAACAGCAGATATGAAGTTCGTATTCTCATGCTGTTGGTTAATTGTTCACTATATATGGTTAATTGTTCACCATATAGCCAATCCAGTAGGCTGAGCCTCTTGATAGGGGATGTCTTGGTGTAAAGATGTGTGTGTGCACACTCCTGTGATCTTGTGCACAGACATAAGACGTGCACGTGTGTGCCGAACAGCTCCCTGTGATGTTTAACAGTGCGTTTGCTGCAGTCAGTGGTGCTCACACAGTTCCAAAGCAGATGTAAGTTATCCCTATGCTGTGCTTCTTCATCTTTTAACCAGATTTACTGTGAAAATACGTGCAGTATGAGATGGTGATTTTTAGCTTATCTATTTCTCTCTACGGGAACATGGAATTTTGCCTTGCTATACTTGTTTGTGAGCCTCCTCATAGAAGATTCATTACTATTCACTGAGATGATAAACAGTTTCTATTCCTCAGTCCTGTTATCAATTTTTATTATATTTTTTAATCAGTTATTTCATATTCATTGATTATCAGCCTTGTAAAAAGAATTTTGCGTAACCAGCACAATAAAATGAGATACTCACTAGAAAAAATTTTACAGGAAATAACTGTCCCCTGCCCTTTGATAGGTTTTCTTCCTATCTCAAGGAAGCGTTTTGAAACCAAGACCTTTACCCTAGCTGCCTGGCAGCTAGATACAGATGCACCCATCTATCTATCTATCTATCTATCTATCTATCTATCTATCTATCTATCTATCTATCTATCTATCTATCTATCTATCTCTCTCTCTCTCTCTCTCTCTC
>VZRX01010741.1:80573-128516 GCA_013398075.1 Notiomystis cincta
CTCTCTCTCTCTCTCTCTCTCTCTCTCTCTAGCTAGCTTTTATCTTCTGTTTGCTTACTGAAATATTTTTCCTTGGATAGTTTCTTTTCTCAGCAGTAATTTGCAATATCTGAAAGAAAATGAATATAGGGTTAAACATGCTGTTATCCAAACTTTCTCAAAAAAGAACACACTGGGAAGTTTTCTTTCAATGTTCAAATTCTTGATACTTCATATTCTCTGGAAAAAAAAAAGAAGTAAGTGAAAAATGAACTAGTCATGGATTTTCAGTGCTCTAATGACTTATACTAATGTATTCCTTCATCTAAATACAGATTTCTATTTAAAATTCAGTATGCAGGGGTATTATGAATTCTAGCTTAATAGATTCCAAATAATTGCCCTTTAGAAATGATGAATAGCTGTTTAAAGCCACTGATAAGAATATACTATTTCTCCTCTAACAATGGACCTTCCACATTAACTGTATCATATATGCTTGAAATTAGTTTATTAATTTTTTTATTGATATGCAAACTACAAGCTGATGGCAGATGGCAAATAACCCCTCACTCTAACACCAAAACCCTCCAAAAAAAGCCTTGTCTCTGCTACACTTCTTGTAGGGGGACAAAAAGGAGAGATAAGAAGACAGCTTTTATATTGAAGGCAGGCCACTGAAATGCAGATGATGCCGTTCTCTCTTGTACTCTGTTTTCAGATTTACTGGCATAAAAAGAATAAGATACAAGGTTGAATTAATGACCAGATTTTGCAAAACTGCAATTCAAGATGCTTTCTCTGCTCTGTTTGTGCTATCTCTGACTGGCCTTTAAAACAACTATTCTAGACTTGCTCTTTCATTTAAAAGACAAGCATCCAGAAATACTGAAATTAAAAATACATTATTCATGTATTAAATATAGGAATGACCTGACAAAAAAATTTCACTTAACATAGCTGATGGTTTCTTCATAACATATGAAGCTCTTGGAAAACACCAAACAAAATAGATATGTGTATCTGCAGTTGAATTTGAAGTTGACATACAACATGACACTGGAAGTTTCTGAGGTTGTATGTGTTTTGTGTGCTAAACATACCTGCTGTACTTCTATGCAGCACTTGAAGAAATATATAAAAAATGTGAATCTATTAGAAAACTAATATATTTTTGCTTAAAGTCTTGGTGGAAGACATGTGTTGTAAAGTATAATCTCAAATATTTAAGGAGATGTACAAAGACAGTGGACAGTGACAATAGTGTTTTCATCAAATAAGGAAGTAATACTGAAGTTATAGTACAGTGTCATATACAACTAAATGGTTTTTACTGCATAATGGTTGGGTTATACCAAACTTTCCAAGAAGAAATAAAACATGGATAAGAAGTGCATATATATGTTTATATTGAGTTATATATTATATATTCCTATTATGTGCATATTGTGCAATGCAACATCTTTGTACTGGTGCTCACTTGCTCTCTCTGCCCATATGTGACTGCATGTATTTGCAGTTCTGTACAGAGAATTCATCTCAGCTAAATTTTTACTGCTAGGAAAATATTTTCCAGTGCACTTATCTGCTACAGCTAACAGCAAAATGTCTTCATTCTTTCCTAGGGGTTAGAAGGTTACTGTAATGTAAAGATTTGTTCTACTTTTTTCATCATCATGTTTTTTACCTACAAGCAATGTAAATTTCCAATTAATTTCTCTTGGCAAAGTTAGCAGCGCCACAAGAGGTCCTAAAAGTGGGTTAAAGCAGTTTTGTATCTTAACCATAATTGCATCTATAATGCTTGGCTCTGGTCCCTTTAGCCTTTTATTTTTTTTCTATAGGATCAGAGCAGTTACCCCCAACTCAAGGCCTTTTCTTCCTCCCTCTGGGATAGGCTGCCTTCTCCACACACCACTGGTACCCAGAAAAGAATGGTTCTTCTGTTTGTCTGGCCGACTGCATATTGCATCCATTGCTCCATTCAGCCTGTCTTTTCAGGTCTGGTAGCTGCTGTACAACTTAGCTTTTGTGCTCCACTGCCAGGCCTTTTCTGAAGCCAGACGCTTTTTGAAAAGAGGGTATATTTGCATACACAATACCATGTGAGGAGGTCTGCTGGAAAGAAAATCAAAATTCAGCTGAGCGAATCTTCCTGAACAACTCATTTCTTGCAACCAACACCTCCTATCCTTACCATCTGTGTACTAAATTACGGCCGAAAACGTGTGCCACTCTCTCTTTTCACTTGCTCTTGTGTACAGATTCCTCATATCAGCTGAAGTATATGTTGTTTTCAAATTTAGGCTGAACAGAGATCCTTAAACAGAATTCGGTATATGGAATGAGGAAAATATGGTTCTGTTAAATTAGGAACAGAAGGCCAGCCATGCATCAGCTAGCCTGCAACCCAGATTGGATTTGTACTGAAGGCTCATCAAAATGCATATCTGAAACAAGATCTACCCATCAGCTTGCTGAGATTTCAGGTCAGTGATGGCAGGGCAGCTTTATCAGAACAGTGCAGGAGAAGAAGGCTTACTGCTGTGGCTGATAGCTGAAGGAATCATTGTGGAAAATTTATGTGCTTAAATTAAATCTCGAGTGGCTTAAGATGTTGGATATACTGAGTGCATGTGTCTATGTATCCATATAAACACAAAAATAAAGAGTTCATACATATGTATACATGAGGGAATTCATGTACATTTTTATGCACAAGCAAACATACACACGTGGCTTGTGCTGCATCCTCTGTGTGCATTTACAGTATTTTACACTTGAGGATAAAAATAATTAGACTAACCCTGCAAAAAAGCAGACAGGCAAACCAAAAGTAGCCACATGGAAAAAAGGAAGAATAGGCTGTCATAAGCCACTGCTCAAATCTCCCACTTATTTGCATTTTTAATTCAAATATCTAGCTAGGTAATGCAACTATCACTATTTCATTAAATTGCAATCTTAATTTTGTTTTCTTGCTCAGATGCTTTGGATATAATTAACAGCAATATTTAAAATGTGTGTCTTCGAGTGCATAAGGTCTGTACATACAGCATCTTCCATTTTGCACTGTCCATTAAACCACATTCATCTGTCAGAAAAATGGTGCCTATGGATGCATTCAGTATACAAATATACTACAGATAAGAGGTTCTCCTTCTACCCTGCTGCTTTGATCGCTGCTCACTTTCCAAGCCCTAGTGTTAAGTGGATTGGGAGAAGCCAAATTGCCTCCATGTGTTGGCTACTTCCCCTGGCCAAAACAAGGTGCACAAGGGATTTTTGTAGGCATCTTTTACTGGTCTGGTTTCTTCCTACACAAAACCCAGCACAGGGGAGAACTTCGAACAGAAGGTCTCATATCATGTCTTTTCACCTACAGACAAGGACCTTACCGAACGGATTCTCAGGTGTCTGAAGCAGCCCTTTGCCATGGATCAAACTATATTTCTGCAATGGGGCTCCAGTCACACTTGCATCTCACCTTCAGGAGGTATCCAAATAAACAGGTAGCAGAAAACTGGAAGGAGATGTGTTCATTCCTTCATATAATTTCCAAGGCCCCTATAGGATGTGGAGTTTTATTATACTTACCTGGAATGTGAAGTGGTGTGTTTCATACAACACTGGAAAATGAAAGTAAATGAAGACCCTTTAAGGAAAGGGGCTTAGTACTAGAAACTCTTTTTACCAGATTTCATTTTCTGGGAATCATCCCTTTAAAGTATTTGCCTTTTGTTATGTGAGAAAAGCTGCTATACAAATAGCATATATAAAACACATTCATCACGGTTTAATAGGTGTAATAGAAATAAGAAAGCCCACTACATAAAACCTGTAAATATGGTTTTATTATTCTACTTTTGTATCCATCATAAATCTTTCATTATCTTGAAATTAAAGGCATGGTCAGTACCTCTCATTCAAACCATCTTTCAGGTTAGTTTACAACATATGTATCAAGCTGCTGTATCAAGCAGCAAAGAAAACAATAATAAAAATAACCAGAATTTTTTGCTTGACCCATAAAATCCAAAATACCTGCTACATAAAATTGGAACCATGCCATAAAATTCTAAGCTCAAGCACCAGAGATCATGTTTGTCATCTGGCAGCTCCTGATTTTGCAGTAAAGCAGTGAGTCTTTCCCTAAGGTCTTTCTTCTCCACAAGTTCCTGTCTCAGCTCACAAGGCCAAGCAAGGTCCTCCGTCTCCACAAAAGGCAGGCATGATCCCATTGAGAATTCATCCAGCTCACTCTTCCCTGGCTGGTACTCTCCACCTGTCTCCTCCTAGCAAGGTGTGAAACGGGGGTTGTGAAACCAGAGGAAGACATCTGTGTTGGTGTGCTGGGCCTCAAATAAGCAAGGCATGTTGAAGGCAGTCTACCATATTCTCACTGAAGGCAACTGTTCATGTTAGAGCTGGGACATAAATAGGGAAACACAGGAAAAATACATTTTAACATTAACCAGTGTTAAATCACTGGTTCAAAATACGGTATGTATACATATATAGTATGTATAACTGGTTGTTTTAAGACCAGTGACTGGGCTGCTTCTTGAAAATGACCCACGAAAAGTAACCATTTCTCAAATGAAACTTAGGAATATGTCAGTCCGAAAGCAGAACTTGCGCTGGAGTGATTGGCAATTATGTGTCCTGCAGTTAATAGGCTCCATATATGTCAGCATATACATTTATTTAGGTGTTAATCTCTCTACTTTTCTGAGGATTTTCTCTATATTACCCTCCCAACCATAACCAGGAAAAAGAAAAAAAAAAAGAAGAAATTATCACATTTATGTGAGGAGGTTATTGCCTGATTAACATTAGCTGTAGGCTCATTATAGAGCAAAAAAAAATTAGAGAGAGGGAGGGTTGGAAGTAGGAGAGAAGGAAAAGTGAACTCTGTTTGCAGAATGTATTTTTCATGGAGTCTGCAAAACGCTTTGGAGAGGGGTTTGCATGACTGGATTTTGTAATCCCCATAACTTGGAAATCAATAAGATAAATGGAGGGGAAATGAACAGCTAGTGGCCTCACTCTTGATGATTCCAGGATAAATCTTTTTAATAAACATGAAACTGCAGCAGAGCAGAAACTCCAAGTCCTACTTTTGATTTAAAGATGTTTATCTCTCTATCTTCTATATTTCTCGGGTTTTATTCTTCTCATATCTTTTCAATTTTATCTCTGTGGTTGCCCACATAGTTAATTGTTTTTGCATTTATTCCTCAAAGATAAGGTATGCGTGTATGTACATAATAGATTAAATATACAAACAGCAGGGACACACCTATAGCTTGGCTTTGTAGGCGCTCTCAAGAAGACTTAATGGAAAATCACTGTCATCCTATAGTCATTTTGTTCATGCTTGACACATGCTGTTGTCTGTATGGCAGAATCATGTCTGTGGAAAGTATAAAAAAACAAAGGAAACGTCACTTAGGGAAAACTTACTTAGAGATAGATTGTGATGGTGGTGACAAAGGAATTGTTTTTAAAAAATGTAACAAACTGCCCCAGTTCCTCAGGACTAGGAATCCTTCACTGGTTAATCCATCAGAATTGGGATTTGTCAAGGCTTGTTTTATATACTAAATGTTTGATTAATTTGTACATTTCTACAATATAAGAAAAGAATTTGGAATTTCAAGATTTAATATCCAGGCTCCCCTTTATATACACAGAGGGGGAAAATACATTTGGATCTCTCATTTATTTTCCAATTAACTGTTCTTTATCCGTGCATTAATATTACAGATGTCTCAAGAATAATTAAAACAGATAAGCAATTTATAAAAATCTTCACATTTCGTGCTAATTACCATAATGTAATGTTACATTTTTATTAGCAGCTTTTGTTCCCTCCCCCCACCCTTTACTTCCAGCAACCCTGGGGCCTTAGCCAGTCAGTATGTTATAAATCTTTGTTAAAGTACGACACAAAGCTAAGAAGCTTGCAACAAAGCAAATTGGACAGTGATGGAGCTCTCCTTTCTTTACCTTCATTTCCCAAAAGCCAGCCTGTCATCAAATATGAAAACAATGATGGTTTTTCACAGCTTCTCGGTGTGAAGGCTAAGGGGCTTCCAGGACAGAGGGTTATGAGGATGAGCTTTGAAGGATCACAGTCAATGAGAAAGACAGACGAGAGGAAATTGATCCTAAGATCCTGATACAGACACAAGTCATGGGTCCAGGAAATTACTGTAGGGCCAACATACCTAGCACCACCATATCACATAATTCTATTTACAAGCAATTAAGTCTCGTCTCAAAATGAATTGGCTTGTTTGTTCCCACCATTCCTATGAAGATTAGTATCGCAATTTAAAAATAAGAATCCTAAGGGGAATACCTACTGAATCTTAATGTTCAAACCATCAAATGAGAGAATAGAAGTAATACTACATGATATTACATGAGTTCTTCCACACCTCCATTCCAGACATCAGTGGAACCAAACACCTGGTCGAGCTAAACACTGTGGTTATCATGAGTGGCTTGGAATAAGAAGCAAAAGAAGTTTACATTGATAAAGAGGTTTCCTTTGCTGAAATATGAAACTTTGTGTCAGCAAGATGAAGTACCTGCTCAAGCATTTATAGGACTGGGACAAACTTGTCCAAGTAATTACCTAGAACAAGCAACATGACCAGCTTGCCTTGATGGGACACCAGTGGCCAGCACATTGGCATGTGCACACATGTGTGCACGCCCTTCTACTCTGGTGCAGCAAGGCAAAGCCAAGGACTCAAGTGTGCTCTTAGTTGCTTGCGTCAGCAGCCACTTCCAACTCAGCCTTTGAGCAGTAATTTGTGTCATAATGAAGATAATGTACCTCCATATGTTTCAAAAATACACTCATCTATGCTTTCAGAAATAATAATAATGTAGTTTAGGTTTCATTTTGTTTTTATTCCTGAAATAGACTTTGATACAAGGTGGTGGAAATGAGATAAAATGAGATAAAAAAACTTGCTCTGGTGCCAAGTTCTGAAACCTTTATTTGAGAAGAGAACATATGTGTATCTCCTCAGCTGCTACCCAGTCTATTGATTCAAAGCTACAAGGTCCTTTTTGTATTACTTAATTTATTTTTATTTATTGCGATATTGATAGAATTCAAACTACATTAGATAATGTACTAGATATCTTTTTTAAAACCTCTTACTGAGATCCTATTGGGACTGGCATGTAATTGAAAATACTTAATGGAATATTTCAGGGCATATTGCCAGAGAATGAACAAGAGAATCACATTTCATTTTAAAATGCCATAGAAAAATCACTTAAAATTATCATGGCTGTGGTTTAGTATAGAAGAGGATGAGTAATAAAATTTACATAGACTTCCTTTCTTTAGAAAATTATTTTCTCTCTTTGTTACATTTGACACAGTCTTTTCAGAAATGTCTGACATTCCTTTTAATTACGTAGCGAGGGGCAATAAGAAATACATTTTTTAAAGATTGCTGAATGCATTAGATGTGCTTTCAGCCTCGAAGCCAAATTCCCTGTTGGTTTGCTCCCTTGGGAAGAAATATGAGTGATTACAACTTCTGCCTTGACCTATTCTATGATGGTATAAAGCCAAATTGTAAAACTTTGTTGAGGCTTGTTTTGCACTATCCTTACTTCTGTTCGGCCAGAATAATATTTAGGTTTCGGAAGGATCAAAACCGGTAAATTCTGAGGCTTCTGAGGAAGACACGGAAAAAACTCAGACAAAGGACTTTTCAAACTGGAGGTTTTGCCATTAATTTCCTGGTTGCTTACTTGTGCAGCCCAGACAAAGGAGACATCCTTCTTCATCTGTTGCAAGTCAATGAAGGAACAGAATTTGGGCTTTCATTCAATCACACAACCACCTAAAATCTACGAAATGCAGCCAACCTGCATGTTTCCATAATCCTACAGACTACTGAAGTACATCCCTTGCAGGCAGCTGACTTCCATACACTTTTATACTGCAAATTTACCACTGAAACTCTCCCTCAAGCACTTTTGCACAAAAAAACCTTTTTATGTGAGTAAAAAATGTTTCTACCAAGAATGTAGTAGTCAGGAGAAGTACTAAAAGACATCTTCAGCTGACACCAAAAAACTCCAATTTAAATGAATAAAAGAAAGGAAAATAATTTCAGATGTACATTTTCTAAACAAGACTGTCTCTATACACTGAGGCAAGTATACACTATTTTGCTGACTCAGGTTTGGCCAACCTCGAACTAGGAGCTTGTCTTCATATATGTAAGGAATTACAGTGGAAATACATAAATGTTTAGTTGTACCAATGGAAATCCTGTGGAGGGTTTGTAGACTAGCCCAATTTGTAGATTAATATTGTTTAATTCCTACTTGTTCACGTCACAAAGACATGGTCACAGCGCCCTTTTTATAACCTGATAGTAAAAATTAAGACTAAATCCAAATAAAAAGCTTGAATTCAAAATCCCTCAAATCACTCTCTTTTGACATGCAGATCCAGATTAAAATGTGTTTTGAGTCTTGTTTGTAGCTGAGTCTTCTCAGAGGAATAGCTTAACACCAGTCAGCCAACACCTTTAGGGTATAGCTCATCCCTTGTCAATAATCCTGGACCTGTGTTTACATAAGCACAGAGATGTGGCCACGTGTTATTGCCACATGTCAGCATATATTTGCCTACAGGCTTGAAAACAAAGTTATAAAATAGGCCCTTTGTAAATTTACATCAAAATCAATAAAATATAGCAAATATTCTAAGAACTAGTTCATTCTTTCCTCTTGTCACAATTCACAAGGATCTCTGCTGCTATCAGATAATATTCCCTGCAGGCAGTTTTCCCACTGGGTGCTCAGAAAATATGAGGTTCACTGGAACTATTTTCTCTTCTTTTCTGTTCTTTTGAATCCATTAAATGATGACCCTAAATCTTGAATGTGGCAAGGAAGCCACAAACACCAAAACTGAGATGGCTTATCGATTCCTGTTTTGCAAGGTCAGCCCCAAGCATTCCCTGATGCTGAGAGATCTCATGTTGCAGAGTTAAGCTGAATGTGGAAAGAGCCTGTGGTGAACTGAAATAACTGTCCCAGTGTGAAGATCGGAAATCACCACGCTCAGATTTCAGCCTATGGAATGTGTGAGCCATCAGCATTCATGGTTTTGCCACTGGAGCAGTAGGAGATTTCACAGCTGCTTGAGCAACAGTCATTGGCCAATTTATCCAAAATCAAATCATGGTCTTCCTAGCTAATAAAGCAAACCAGTGTCAGTCACACCACCACTAATAATTATTGCCTCTTTTGGAATATGTCCAAACTTCTCAAATAAAACAATTGTCTGGTTAATATCCTATCTGCCTCTTGCACATCCCATGCTTCTGCCACTGGCTTCTGAGGCAATGTGATCAAGATTGAACAACACACACCATACGGTCCCAGCTGTGACATGTCAAAAGCAAGTTTTGAACAGGGCATAGCGCAGAGTTACGTAAAGCAGCAGTGAGAAATATCTTTCTTATGGCTGTGGTTTAAAGTCCTGGTTTACAGCATTTGACCTCATCTGCCTTTGACAAAGTCACAGGTACCAATAACCTATTTCTGCTTGTGATGCCAGGCTGGAGTGGATGTTGCCTGCAAGGACACACTTCATATATCTTCTGGTATCTGAGGTGATGAACACAGGCTGGGTACAAAAAGAACTAATCAGCGTGTCGAATGTGCCATGCAATTTCACAGACCCATCATGGGGGAAGGGGTTTGCAATGGTGTACGTGCAGTGCTGCTTGCCAATAGACACAGATTGTTTAACAGTCACCTCCAGGCAGTAAAACTGGTTGCCAGTTCAAGTGCCAGGTAATTTTATAGGATAATTATTAACCTTACTGAAGTTATTAAAGACTAGCTACTGGGAGACTTGTGAAGTGTGAATTATCGCTATCCGTCTGACCGGGAAGGATAGTTAATCCCCTCAAACATTTTATGCTGAGCTGAAGATTATCCCTCTATTTCGATATTAGAAAAATCTTCAGAAAGGATCAAATTACATACAATTTTTACAGTTGTGAGAGAGCATTTACAAGATTTCTCTTCCACTTCTCCACCACCCACCCACCCCTCTTCCTACTCACCCTCCTTTCCAACAATATGCTAGCAAAGCACATTCCTGTTTCAGCCCTCTCTGATATTGCCTTCTTCTTAGTACACCACAAGCAGTGAAGTAGAGATATGAATGTCATTATATCTTCCATGAAGAATGTTTCTAAAGATGATAGCAGAGCTAACACCATGTGCTAAGTCAGTCAGCACAGCTTGCTCATGGTCCCAGTCTCCCCTCCTCCTTCCCATCTAAAGTAAAATTTGGTTTTCTGTGGATATAGACAGGGTTTTTTCCTTCTTATCAGGCCACTGGTGACTGACATGGTGACTTCTTCCCACCACTTTCACCCAATACTCTCCCTAATGCTGAGCTTCCAGTATCTGTCCCAAAGCCAGATGCCAGTACTGAACATTACAAGGCCACAACCTCTGAAAGAAAGTGTGAGCAAGCAAGCTCCTCTGCATCTACCAGGGCCAACTTGCTTAAGGAAAGCATCATGTATTCATAACATTGTAAAGAAATGGAGGTTGACCGGAGGGGAAGAAACTAAGGAAAGCTGTAGCCTGATTTTTGCAAACTGTCATCAGTTCCCTTGAAAAGGGAAAGGATAGAATATCACTGCAGTGTGCCCTCTTGCAGATGGTATTCCTCATCCTTGGTGTCTCAGACCTACTTTAACACAAAACCATTTTTTTGCACATCCTTTCTCCCTGGGTGTCTGTCACAGGCATCTGTGAGGAACATGCTGAACTTGACTATTTCTGCAGCAATTACAGAAGCATGGTCTCAGTAGCCCCAGAGATGATAAGGTCTTTGTTCCAAGCCCCAGCTGGTGCTGGTCCCACTCATTAAGCTCCTGTCACATACCTGCATCCTTACATACCTGCGTTAACTGCACAGATGGAGAGATGGGTTCCTGATGTGAGTTACTGCCATTTCCAATCCATGACTGGCGAGTGTCTGCCATTAGGGAAAGCAGTAAATTTCAAAAGTCCGTTCTGTTTTGATTTGTGACCCATCTCGCGGCTGCTTCCTCTCCTCCCTTCCACATGTCTCTTTTGAAATAGCACATTTCTATTTGGCATGCTTTGAAGGGGTGTTCCCTTGTTTATCTCACCCTTTCTTCTTCTACCCCCAGATCTTTATAACTGTCATTTTTACCTCTGAGAGAAAAAAATGTACCATGCTGTTGTCTTCCTTTTCAGGGAACTGTCACAAGTTAGTGCACAAAGGCTTGCCCCCCTCTTGCTGTTGGATTCTTCTCTACCCATGTTATTTCATCATCCAAGGTCAGAAAATATCTTCCTCAAGAACCACACAGAGGCAAAAATTTGCTATTTCTATTGCAACAAAAGGGGTAAATACATGTCACAATAAGATTGCAGAAGATGTAGCTGTGTAGATGCTCAACACAGAACAAACTCCTGTCTTACAAGGACACAACTGGCTCATGGGAATCCAGCAAACAATTTTCAGTCGTTCCCCCAGTGTCCATGAGTTCTTTTACGGGTTTATTTTGATTTGGATTTTTCTGAATGCGACACCAGATAAAATATAGACGCTTTTTTTTTTTTATTGGTATGCTATTTCACTTCACTGAAGCAAACTCTATTTCCATACTACTTCTGTGCTAGTAATGGACACCTTAGTTGATCCACAGACTGAGAGGCAGGGAGTCTTCTACCAATGCATTCACTATTATGGAGCCTCTGGTATCTTCGTTTTATTCCTTAAGTTTATCTTAAAACTCCCAAACCACTGACTGTCTTTTCACCTTTTACAGTCTATTTTATAAAGAAAATTTTTTTTTGTTTCTTTTTTGTTACTTATTTTATTTTTTTAATTATGCTGCTTGTGATGCAGTTTGCAAAGTAAAAAGTGCTAAGACAAAATCATTTAAAAGAGACTTTTTAACTAATCTTTTACATTGATGGACTTACATAATTTGTTGAACTTCTTCAGCTTTCTAAAAATCTAATGTGAAAATTAAAACAAATTCATAAATTATTGGTATTTGTTTGGCTAGAAGGGAAAATAAACTATTTCAGTCCCTGTATATACAGGCTGTTAAGGAATCTATGGATGTAGCTATAGATTGTTTAATCATGGTCCATCGGTCATTGCACATCTGAAGCAGTATTATTCATTTCATAACTCATAAGGCTGAGATATGGGAGTTCTTTCCCTTGCTTACTTTCCCAGATATTTTTTCATCCGGCGCATGGCTTGAGTAAATAATTTCTTCTTTTTGTTTTATTCTGCTCATTTTGTCCATCTGGGATTTTTTCAGCTTATTCACTCTCTGGAGTGAGGTAGTGTGTGTTCATACAATGCTTAATGCACAATGGCTCTGAGCTCAGGTAAGCCTTTAACTAATTTCTGTGTAAATATCACCCAAAGGAAGAATTTGAGCCATTAGAATTTGTTCCACAAAGAATTCATGGCTGACTGGTGTAAGGTATGAGACTGTCTTTAATCTTGGAGGAACAAGGCATGTGTTTGCATTGATGAGAAAAAAACCAAAGCAGAGCTGTATTGTGCTGGCTGAGAGGAAGGGGTAGAGGAGGTCAGTCTAGACAGGAAAAAGGAGTGACAGCAATTGTTTTGTGGGTCTGTGCCTCTGAAGTCATTCTGCCAACAGACTAATGCTCTGCTATTAGACAAGGAGGCTCTTTTAACATCAAAGGTGACACCTGCAGCAAAACCATCTTTTTTTCTGTTACGTAGCAAAGTATCCTGAAAATATATTACATGAAATTAATAATGCCTGACACTCAGTTTTTATATACCCTGCTCTTGGAAGGGAGGATCTCTAGGGAAATTTATTTTATTTAACTTACATATTGCATTCCATGATCGACTTTTAGATGAGTTTAAAATAAATCACAATAATAATTTTAAAGTGATATGCCAGTTAACAATGTTGGCACAATAGCAGCATGTCCCTCATCAATAAATAAAGCCAGTCTGTGTCTTTCAGGTCATTATATTCCTTACAGAAGTCTATTCCAAAACCCACACACTCTCTGAAAGCTGGGAGGTTTTTTCTAATATGTTAGCTTTCTTGAGTCTACATGCATTCACAATTCCATTCTACTTGTTACCATGTCAATTTTGTCCCTAATTTTAAAAATTATTCTTGAATGTAGCAGTCTCATCTCCTAAGGCATTTAAGTAAAGAGTCATATCACTCCATGTGCCTTTTTTTGTGAGGCTAAAAAAAAAATCATACTTTTTCATTCAGGTTTTCTCACTGTTAGTGCAGCTCATTCTCTACAAGCTCTTGTCCACACTTATTTCAACCTGGATCTCTCCTACTTAAAACTGAAATCTTAGGAGAGTCTGAAGGGCATCAGACACAGTTTTCCTCATGCTAGAAGACTCTGCCCTGCTCACTGTACAACTGCACAGATGCTCTTTGTATTGAAAGTTATTTTGGGCATCCCATTGAGAAATCAAGTTGTTGAGAACAAAAGCAACCAGGTACCCAGGATCAGTGGAATAAAGGGTGGTTTGAGAACATAAAAAAGTAAAATATAAATATTTCAGGGATCTTTCTCTTTATTTAGACAGGATTCTGATTGGAGGACTGTGCTCACCTGGGGACATGGAAGTCCCAAGAGCTGTTCTCTGTCAAACTGTTTGGGTCAACAAGACCTTGATTGAGTAAGTACGCAGTTTCAGAATATTTAGGATTTAGGTCTATTAATCATTCCACTCTGTGCATATCTTGGATCATGAAGATTTTAAATTTTATTCTTACTAAGTCTTAAATGAGCATCTTAATTTTCTTGCATCCACCATTCAGGAAGACTTATTTCACCAGAACAAAAACTTTCCCACATGTGTTTATTTCAAGGATTATTAATCCATTTTTGATTCTTTGGCTTTCTTGATTTCATTTCCTGAGAGGTAAATCTGCTGTGGAATGCCTGCCATAGCTTTTTTCTTCCTCTCTTTTTTTCCCTTTTTTGGTCTTCATTTATTGCTAAAATTCAGGCTCAGGTTCATGAATTTTCAGCCTAAGTGAATTAAAAAACCCTCACAATTTACTTCCTTCTATTTTGTGTATCTAAATATGGTAGTGTCTTTCTCCTATGAAAATATGTGCCAAGAGAGTGTTAATTTAACCTTGTGTCATTATATCATTCATGGAAATCCGTGATGTGGAGAGATCTTTACCATCTGCTTCCATCAGGAGGGTTATCTCAGTGTCTAGACACTACAGTGTTAGGCTTTTTAGGGTTGCTGATGGATAGACGGGGCTTTGGAGAGCTTGCATTTAATCCTCTTCAGATGTGGATAGATGTTTTCTGGCAGTCTAGGATGAATTTTAGGATTGTATTTCAAACAAATTTGTCCTGGAGTGTAAATGGGACAACTTTGGTTAACAGCAAACTATAACAGGTCTGAGGGATTAAATGTGAAATTAAATAATAAGTGAATGGGAGAGACCTCATTTTTATATAGGATATGTTCATCTTCTTTTGTTTTAAACACAAAAATTCTTTGAGCAGAGTAAAAAAAAATTATCTATGCACATATAATAATAGTAGCTTCCTTCAAGGAAAACTTAAAAAAACATAAAAGAAAACAGGAAGTCAGCATGTGCCTATATGCACATAAAACCTTTATCACTGATACTTTAAAATGCATAGATGATTAAAAGAATTATTTTTAAATCTTGCTACCTGCTTGCCATTTGTTTATTTTGGCACATTTCTGTTCTCAGAAAATGAGAATAGGGCAAAGATGCATATTTGCCCCCTGTTGCATTCTGGTTCTTGTGTAAGAGAACAGTGCAGCAATGTTTGGGTCTCAAACAGCAGAAAGCAGCATCTGTTCTGAATACCTGCCTCTGTGGAAACTTTTAAAACTGCCAGATATTCCTGTGCTGTGAGGTGTATGTCCTCTGGCTGTGCTCCTGGTGTTTCTGCTCTCCCCAGTGTGAGGAACAGTCTCCCCTGTGAGGTGGTCAATGCCCCCATGATCAAGGGATTTAAAGCTGTGGAAAGACCTTTACTTAACAGGAGGAACTTGGTATTGAGATGCTGGTTCTGCATCTGTGCACTTTTCTGGTTGCTCTGAGTCAAGCTCTGGACAGCATCCCTCACCTCAAGCTCATCACACACAAGCCTCCCTGGGCAGACCCACAGCAGGCTGATTCCTACTCTTGACCCAGCTCCCCAGTCCCCTTGAAAACTGAGTTCGGTTACTTTGTGTTGTACTGGTTGGAGGTGGAGTGCACCACTCCCCATCAGGAGACCTAGTTAGTCAAGGAGCATTCCTCAGAGACTGATCTGTTACTATTTACCAATAAAAAAGCAGGACCGTGAAAGAATGCATGAAAATTAGCCATTACCTAACACAGCTGATATTGAAGACAGCAGGAAAGAAGACCTTGTTGCCCTTTAAGATTGTAGACATAGAAAAAAAAGTGTAAAATCATGCATTTTATGAACAAATAATGAATATTTAATTAATATCTTTTATGAGATGGAATCAGCTGAAAAACCAGAGGGGTAGACTTGCATCCAGATTAGTGACATTCAATATGGCTGGAGTTAGCATTCAACTACCTCCAGCAGAATAAAGACAGCATTTATGCTCTAGGCAAAGGTGTTGATAGCATGCCCACAGGAACTTCGTACATTGTATTCTTACAATTCACATTTATGAGAAATAAAATTGGAAATGCAAAAAGTCCATGCAACCGACCATGAGAATGGAAGGACTATCAAGCAAGAAAGATTAAAAGACCTAAGCCTGCTAGCCTAGCTTAATATAAGCTTTAAGGAAATACAGGTGCTCAAAATAAATGCACTAAGGTGATGGAGAATCACTGAAGTTATCAGACAATCCTGGCAATAAAACAAACAGGCAGAGGGAGCCATGGATGCAGCCATGCTGAGAAGTAGAAGAAGGTTTCTATTCACCAATGTCCAGAGATAGAGATCCCAGTACACAGAGCAGTAGCAAGATTTTCAGTGTCTTCAAGACAGAACCAAATGTGTTTCTGAGGGGGACCACAGAGTGTGGCTTCCTGCAAGTGCAGAGGACTGAGCTGGGCAACCTCACACATCCTTCTTCATGTGCTCAAATCTGCTTTGCGAAATTTGAGATTGCCAAAGAGCATAACAAAGCCAAGCACTCTTCTTTCAGTGTAGTAATATCGCAGTTTAAATTTAAGCTACAATATCAAAACAAAGAGACACCAAAACATTGACATGTTTCTCTTTCCTATCTGGAACTTAGCCATCCCCTTAAACAGCCTTCTACAACTGTGCTTTCCCCAACTCCCCAGTCCCAGATTATAGCTTTGCTCTTGCTTCTCTCTTCCTCTTTTAGGGATTTGTGTCGTGAACCTTTCTAACCTTTCTGTCAGACTGATTCAGCTGAGAAAGACAATTCTGCGCAGTAGTAGGGAAGAAATTTAAAATCCTTCTCTGGAGGCAAGTCTTTCATACTAAGGGATGTTTGTCAGCACATAATTCAGTGACTGCACAGTAGGAAACCCTACATGCATGTCTGAAAGAAAGTTAAATCTACTGCGTTTCCAGTCCTTTACCTCTTGAAAGAGACTGTTAAACTGCAATGCAAGCTTGACACGATAGGCTGATTTAAGTTCACCAGAATACCCAAGGCAAGCTGCTGCTGATCAGATGCTGAGCTTATCAGGAGAGCTGTGCTCCAGTTTGGCATGCACACTTCCCAAAGCTCTCATTGCCAGGCCTGTAAACTGCCTGAACGTTTTCCAGGAGAAGATGGCCCTGCAACGATATTTCTTTTGTCCACAAAAGCAAAACCAATTATCATTGGTAAGCCATGCCTGGGTTCAAGTGTACACTTCTGCAGAGGAACACAGTTTGATTTTTCCAATAGAAATTTTACACTGTCTTTCATGAAATGGTTTTCTTGAGAGGTAAGGGGTGTTTTTTCTTCTGAAGCAGGGTAAAATGAGCATTGCTCTAACTTGTCCTAGTGGTGAACAGCATCAAGATGATATATCTGCAGGTGAAGATACACAACTGAGGAATTCATGGGATATGCCCTTTGACATCTGTCAGTCTTGCATGGAGAATGAGCGGATGTCCTGCATTTGCAGCATCACAGAAAGCTGATGCTAGAGTGAGCAGCCCTGAGATGGGCCAAGCTATTCCTTTATCTTTATCTGGGATTTAGAAGTCAGAACAATGGAGAGAACAGGGCTTTGTATTTGTGTTTTGCAGCCAACAAAAAGAGTGCACTCTTTCTGGTCTGGGATGCTGAATGCCTATCAATGTCTGATTTTTGTAACTGCTGGATTTTATTGTTACCTAACAGAGATTAGCAGGCAAGGTAGAAAAAGAATCATGCCTGTTTATCTAAGAAGTTTCATTTGACAAATGGAAAACTAAGAATTGGATAAAAATGAGAAAAATCTGCTGTGAAGAAAAATACTTAGTTGTAGCTCAGAAAAATCACCCAAACAGGTGGTCTGCAACATGATCAAAAATAAAAAAAAAACAGGTATATGTACAGGTATCCATCATATCTGATCTGTGAAACAAGAATTTATATTCCTGCTCTTGTGTGGGTTATAGCTCAGATATAAAAGCTCCAACTGCAAAAAGCGCAGGAATCTTTAAAATGTAACTGTTCTTAAGAAACAGACATTATAATTCCTCACCCTGCAGTTTATCAGCTATTCAAATAGAAAGAGATTAATCATGAGAGGTCTTACAAATCTTATCCCAGTGTAAATATTCAGTAGTGTTTTAACATAGTGAAGATTTTGTGTTCCCCAAAACACCAAGGTGCTATGATTTGCTGGCTAGGATTGATTATGTTTCTGGTAGTACAGAGAGCTGAAGTTTTGGTTTGAGTAATTTCTCAATATGATAGAATAAATTCCCAGCTTCTACATCAGAGCATAAGAGCCCTTCTCACCAGGAAGATAACAGCATGCTCCCCAATGCAGGCATGCTTATGCCTGTTGTATTTGTGACCACACACACAGTTCTTTAAATGCTTTCAGACTATATTCTCCTCAGGAAAGCTTGTGGTTATTAGTTATAAACAACCAGCATAATCACTGAAATGGGAAGCATAGACAACTAGTTAATGGTGAAAGGGAGATAAGAGTTGAATCCAAGCCACTGCTTGACAGGTCTTGCTGCAGACTAAATTCTGACCAGTTCAGTATTGAAGCAGTAGGATGAAAAAAGAAAGCATATAGACTTACTTCTCTGTCAGATCAGCGTAGAGTTCAGGAACACATGTGCATGTATTCGTATACAGCAGAAGGGTAAGAAAAAGGCCAAGTGTAGAAACAAGAGCTATTGCAAATTGCAATTGCCATCTGTGTGGAAGAGAGGTCCAACCTGCAGTGGATGGCAGGTGAGCACACTTTCCCAAACTTCTGTACACACTTCCATTTGGAATTCCATACACATTTCCACACCTTAGAGTGCCTGCAGTCCTGAAATGGTGGCGTGATTGCACCCCAGGCAGCAGCCAAGCCCCACACAGCTGCTCACTCAGTCCCCTACCACTGGGATTGGGGCAGAGAATTGAAAGGGTAAAAGCTGGAAAATTCATGGGTTGAGGTACAGTTTACAGGGATGACAAAAGTCATGAACACAAGCAAAGTGAAACCAAAGAGTTAATTAACTGCTTCCCATGGGCAGTCAAGTGTTCAGCCATCCCCAGGAAAACAGGGCTTCATCATGTGTCAATGTGACAAATGCCATCACTCCAAACATCCTCCCTTTCCTCTTTCTTTCCCTCCCATTTTATATACTGAGCATGGTGTCACATGGGCTGAAATATCCCTTTGATCAGTTTGGGTCACCTGTCCTGGCTGTGTCTCCTCCCAACCTCCCAAGTGCCCCCAACCTCCTCAACACCATAGATGTAGGAAAAGCAAGAGAAGGCTTTGGCTCTCTGCAAGCCCAGGTCAGCCATAACAAAAACATTTCTATGTTATCAAGACTTTGTTCAGCACAAATCCAAAACAGCCCCATACCAGTCACTGTGAAGAAAGGTAACTCTACCCCAGCCAAAACCAGCACAGATGGTTGCTGACAAAATTGTTGTCTGAACAAACTCCTGAGCTTGACTTTGTTGAGTAAGAGCTCTGTAGTAAAACTGTCTGCTGCAGGCGACAGCCATGGTAGGATATTTTGCTGTTTGGGTAACACAGTCTAGGTTTCTGAGTTGCCAGTAAGGTGGAGGATATCTGACAGAGGTACTAGGAGCCATAAAAAGCTTCCTGGCCTCTGGTTGCATTGCTCTCTAAAACTAGCTTGCTTTTGCCTTCTCTTTTATGCTTTCTTTCACTATTATCAATATTGAACAGACTTCTATAGTACTTTATATCATGTTATGTACATTATTATCCTAGACTAAAATTTTATTTCATTGCTTGGTTCTTTGGGTGGTGAATTGGACCCAACCTCAATTCTTCCAGACACAATAAGGACTATATAGATAAATACTTTTTTTCCTGTTAAATACTTAAGAGCATGTTTAAAGAGTTGAGCACATTTTGCTCAAAAGACATCATTCATTGACAGCAGAGTATACGCAGGACTAACAAAGGCAAAGTCATCCATCTTTTTTCTGACCTCAGCCCTCTACAAACTTTCACTACTGTGGAGGTGTTTTCTTACAAATGCACTTATTTTACAGGTGGAACACAGTGTTCCATTTCCATTGTGGAAAATGGAGAAGGTCCTGCTGGCTCAGAGCAGAGACTCTTTCTCTTGGAAAAGAACTTCCTCTGACATTTACTGGATGTAGAAAAGCTTACAAACAGCACCTTCCTGTTACGTCTGTTCACGAGACAGGAATTTTCATGTGCTGACAGTTAAATGAGTGAGAAGTCTCACTGAATCACACTGAGAAATTTTCTCCTTGCTGGAGTGTGACAGTGTGCTGTATAAAGCTGTTTGGAAGTGAACAAGTCTCAACTGAAATAAGTGAGAGCTGACAGGTTTGGTCCTGCACATTACATTCTTTTGTAAACAAGGGAGATGCTTTCTGTGAAGATTTTCCATGCTCCATTAGAAAATTAATCTTTTGCCTTGCACATACACCATAAACAGAGACCACTTAATTGTAGGCTGGATGAGATTTATAAGGGAAGCTAGACTTCTAAAGCAAGACAGAAAAGAAAGTCTTCATACATTTAAAGGATTACATTTCAGACTGTGGACAGATAAGAAAATAAGTTTCACTCAGTGTTGCTAACAACAGAAAGTTACAGGCTGCAGGACTTCAGGATTCTCCTGTTCCTCATAAAGTTTTAACTATGAACTGAAGGGAAACATTCAGCCTCGTTTTTGGCAAACCCACCTCTATATTCAACTTTGTCATCATCCATAACTCATGGTTTGCACATGGAGAGGAAAGAATTGCTGAGGAGGAGGAAGGGATACAGTTGCAGAATTAATAAGTCAAATTTGCAATGGGAAATTTTGGGTAGACTTTAAGGAAAATCATACCCCAAGCCTCAGTGTCTGTGTTGCAGAAGGCAGTTTTCTATCACAAGAGTGAAAAATCAATCTTTACGATTTCAAATCTAACAAATCTTAGACATTTTTCCTGCGTTCTATAGACAAAGCTTCTTTTTAATACTGAGGAAAAATAGAAGACAACAATTAAAAATAACATCTGTAACTAGAACACACATAATTTTCCTCTTAAAATATATAAACAAGCATATACATGTAGGGAACATACCAGCTGATACATTATCTTTTACCTCTATTTATTGCTCACTTGAGGCCAGATGCTGATGCCTTTACTCACAATGAGTCAACTCTACCATTGCCTAAAACAGACTTGCAAGAGGAGGAAAGAACTGCTTGAGTATTCCTTAGGGGAGTCAGTACCTGGCCCTGGAAGACACATTCATTTTAAGTATACCTCTGAAAACAGACCAATGTTTAGGCATTGCCACTTTTGATTGTTAAATTACTGTGACAAACTTGCCAAGTGGCCCATATATACAAAAAACAGAATGACAAATGTTTGCATCCAGCACAGAGTGGTTACAGAATAAGTTTGGTTTGCTCGTATGTGCACAAACAGACACAATTCAGCTTTTTGAAATAGAACCAAATTGAGCAAAATAGTCCAGAACTTTTACCATTGAGCTGAAACAGAGACTTGGTAACATGGCTCTGCTTGGTGCTCTCTACAAAATCTAGGTGCATCCTAGCTGGAAGCATGTCTGTCTGGCTCCTTTGGAGGTGAGAAAGCATCCAGCTGCTCTCCTGGTAAGTATACCCCTGGTGAGGGAGCTGGTAAGCCAATGTGAGAGGTATTCAGCAGTAAACGGCCTTTTGAGAGATTGGGTAGTGAATGGAAAATATGAAGCAAAAATTGCACCATGTGAAAGAATTTCCTGGTTAGCCCATTTCTGATACTTGGCCTGGAAGGTGTCTTCATTTGCTGATGCTCCCTCCCCAGAATCAATGGCACATACAGCAAATGGTAGTGCTGGGAGACAGAATGCAGTGAATGTTCCTCTCAGCTCCTCCAGACCCCCACCTCTCTGCCAAAAATGGATTTGTGTCTGTTAGGATATATCAAACGGTTGTGCTTCAGTTCCTATATATTTTCACCCACAGAACAACTGGAAATGTAAACTCTGAGAGGACGAGAAACTTAGGCAGGAAGGCAGATGATCTGTCCTACTTCTGAGGAAGCCAAAAAACACCAGAAGCCAAGAACATCCAAGCAGACATAAGGACCTGTTTTAAGGACTTGAGTCAAATTTAAAGTTATTTTAAGAAAAATATCATATGTATCAATCAGATTTGTATTTGGGGGAAAAACTGTAGTGGATTGCTCTTCTGACCAATTCCACACAAGAAAATGAGTGCTAGGAGTGAAGAGCCCTGACTAAGGAGATGTTTACTAAGCTTGCCAGAAAACTTTGCTTCTATGTCTTATTTTTCTATGTCCTGGTTTCATGTCTGAGAATCACAGGATCACAATATCAGACTTGTTCAGCTGGAAGAGACTTTGGGCATCTCTAATCCAACCTTCTACCCAAATTGAAATCAAGTGCAGGACTAGACCAGGTTGCTTAGGTCTTTAGCCAGGTATATTCCCAAAACAATATGATGGGAACTTTTCCAATCAAATTTAGTATGAGCATGACATTATTTAGTATGACATTATTAGTGTTACACATATATTAGTGTTACACATTAGTGTAACACATATTATTACACATAGTGTACACATACTAGTGTTACACATTTAGTATGACATTATTAGCATGACAAATTTAGTATGAGCATGACAACTTTCTGACGGTAGACTTATTTTCTGAAGGTGGGGTGTGTTACATGTCAAGTAATATAGCCATAACAAAATTGACCAGTTCTGACAGAATATAGGGAAAAAATCCTTCAAGAAATTAAACATTTACCAAATTCAGATCCAGACAACTATTTCTTTGAATTAGTTTTTTAACGAGGAAACATTATTCAAAAAATTATTTTTCTGTTGGGTCCTCAGAGATAAAGACATACACAGAAACTCTCCAAATATTAGACACTTTCATGGCTGCCGCCACCTACACACCCAACACCATCACCAGTGCACAAAGTGGTAGCTCCATGCTAGAGATTTTTTGTAAGGCTGCTTTTACAAGGAAAAGTACATCAATATTCTCTACAACATCTTTTAAATACAGACATATTCTAGGTAGGAGTACAGCAGATGGAAAATCATCATAGATGTAGAAAAGAAGTATTGTAAAGCAGATGGTGATCAGCTGTTCAAGTCGACTAAAACGTAGCATGATTTTCATTATACAAACGGTACTACCAAAAAATTCCAGTCATGAGGGCAGACAGGGGTGGACCACACGGGAATTCTGTGAGTAAAGTAGGCTTTTAAGAACAAATTAATATCTGCTGGTGTTGAAGGGTCTACCTTGGGTTACTTTTTGCTTTAAGGAAAGCGTTAGATGAAGTATGCTTTCTGTCCAAATTCTGATTTCATGATATCCACTCTGGTGTCATGGATCCAGCTTTTCTTTGTCATCTTGAAGTGTTAGCTCACAGGCTTTTAATGAATCTAGACTTGAATCTAGAGTTCAAGAGTAATTAAATAAACAAAGAAATAAAAAAACCCCAACTACTACCACCCCCCAACAAAACCTCAAAACAAAGTGGAAAACAAGAAACGCTGGCTGCTGGAGATAAAAAATAGAAAAATCATGGAAATAGCACAAGGACAAAAAGGAGAGCAATGAGTAAGCAAGACAAAGATCTGAAGGACAGCAAAGGGATGAATGCCTAGAGCTTTTAGGCCATTCTTGAACTTTTTAACAGAGGAGATAGAGTACTGTGGAGTGCTTCCCAAGACACAAGACTTGATTTCTCTTAACAGCAGAATCACAACCTCATGGAAGAGCTGTCAATGGGACACAACCCAAAAAAGAGAGTAGCAGCCTTGGGCTGGGAAGGGCTTTTATTAGAGAAGACTTTGCACCTTTGGGTGATAAGTATCATTCTCTCCCATTACAGATGAGAAATACAACTGTAGACTCCTGGGTGTTAGGATCAGCTCTTACCCACTTTGAAGCCTAATAGTAAAATGTCTCTTCATTAACTATGAAATTGTACATTAGCTCTTTGTCAGAAGGACACATGAAAGAGAATCCTGGTTCTGCCACAGCTCTTACCCCACAAACCCTTGTTCTTGAGCTCCAGTGTCAAGGAGGTGTTCAAGCTGGCAGAGCAGAATCTGATCTGCAAGTTAGAGCAGACTCTGGTAAAGGAACTGTGTCTACTACAGACCTGTGCTTATATATCAGTACTTGCATTAAACAGGAGGAATGGTTGGCAGTTAAATTGCCTAGCTCCAGCAAAACTTTGAGGGGAACAGCAAAACAGTCATTTGCATAGCTGTAAAAGACTTCACACTGTTGAGTGATTGAATGAAAAATTAAAATAAATATATTCACCATGAAACAAGACAATTTGAATCCAGATCACTTTTTATAACCATCTACAGAGTATTTAATGGGTATTAAATTGTAGCTTGTATCGTGTAAGCATAACCCTTCAATTCTATCACTGGTGTCTAACCACAGAATAAAGGAAAAACATGAGTGTCCTCATAAAATTGAAGTCTGTGGGTTTGGATTAAGAAAGTGACATGATTTTATTTTTTTTTTTTTAAGATCTAAAGTTCAGTCTGGTTTCTTTTGCAGATTCCCATGCCTCTGCCCTGCCAGGCTTTGACTGAAAGGGACAACAGAAGTATCAAAATGTCCCATATATTCCTGTTGCAATATTTCTGGCTCAACCAAACCCAGAATACTACTGCTTTCCCTGACCACTAGCTCACTGAGATTTTTTTCTTCCAGGATGGTTATTTAAGAGGTATGACTGTCATATCCAGCCAAGCAGTGTTAACTTCCTCTGTTGATCCTCTTTTCCAGAGATTGTTGTCATTTTCTCAGGGAAATGTATGCTCTGGGTAGGGCAACGCTTCATCAGCCTCCCTGAACCACATACAAAGTAGCTATTTTATTGCAATGATGGGCAAAGGGTTTCCTTCCACTTCTTTTGTGCAGCCACACATTATACATCTCCTAATGTGGGGAAGAGCTGCAGACATGGATCAAAGCTGCTAATAGAATCATGGAATAAACAAGGCTTAATAGGCTAACTACTTCAAATGTGATTAAAGTTACAAGAAACCAATCCTTCTCCTTAACCAGGCCTGGCAGTTCCAGGTTAAAAACTGATTTTGTGAGGTTAGATGCACTTCTTCCACATTAGTCTTGTTTCTGTGTTTTTCCCCTGTTCCCACAAGCTGTAATTTGCACATTTCCCGGCAGAGGCCTGCCAAGCCATCAAACAGACAAGCTGGCAACTCTAGGGACTGAGCATCAGTTTCAAGCAGAAGAGAAGGAGCCAGTCAAAGGCTCAGCTCCCTTCCCCCTCCAAGCAAGCCTCTCCTGTAGTTCTGTAGGTCCCCATATTCTTATTCACCTTTCATAACCAGTAATTTATCAAGTCTACTTCTTCCTGTTGCTTGCAGGCCTGTATATTTTATTGATTTAAAACACAGAAGACACTGAACTTAGACTGTACCCTTGCAGCAGATACTGCATGCAATCACAACTTTCTGCATGTTCATTTTTGAAGCTATTTCACTTATTTAAAAATATGAAAAAGGTGGGTTTTTCAGGTTAACTGAGAGTTATTGTGACCCAGGATCAGTTAAATGTAAGAGAAATTAACTACCGTAGTAACAGATCACATAGATGTTTGTATTGTTTCATATCTCTAAAATATTCTGGGTTATTGTTATGTATTTGTAATTTGCCAGCAGCAAGTTCAAGACAGGAGCAGACTTGCAATTGATGCCACCTGGAATAAATTGCTAAAGCAAAAAAGAGGTAGTATTTAGGAGACATGTTGCAACACCTGATGGATATTTAAAGCATCAATCATTTTCTGTATCAGTGAGGCTAAAACCATTTGCAAGGTCTGTAGAACCTCGTAAGGGACAGCTTTCCTAAAAGGAAGAGTTAATAATCAGAAGAGACCTAGGCAGAGGTCTGCGTAATCAAGATCATCACAGAGAAGGTGCAGAGGGATTGAGCTTGTCACAACACCAAAGCTAAGAGACTCAAATGAAATTAGCAGGGGGTAAGTTTAAAACAAACAAACAAAAAAAGGAAGTACCTTTTTTTAACCCATTACACTATGGAAATTCATTACCACAGGATGTTGCAGTTGCCAAAGGCCTTAAGAGCTACAAGAAGTGATTAGACAAGATAACAGGAGAAAAGTTAACAAAAGACTTCTGAGCACAGAGGCATGGTTGCAGTTGCAGGACATCCCTGAGCCATGGGAGGCAGAGGGAACAGAAATACATGGCTATACCCTTGCCTGTTCTTGTATCCATCCTGACACATCTGTCCTCAGCCACCTCCAGAAACAGGACTCTGCTCTGTGGGGGCCTCTGGTCGAAGCCAGCCAGCCATTCTTACATCAGTACTGACCGGCAGCCAATGTGCCAGGTCTGGCCAGTAAAGCACTTCCACCGGGCCTGCTCTCTTTTCCCAGGGGAGACCAGGGAAAGCTGCTCAAGAAGCAGGTGCCACCCAGGTGGCTCAGCTACTCTCACTAGCAACCCAGCACAGAGATGAAGAGTGGTGGCTGCTGTCAGTGCAGTGTCTGCCAGGCAGGCACACAGCTCCCCCAACTCCCTCAAAGCAGCAGCCATCAGGCTGCCAGGCTCCCATTCCATCTCCTGCTCCCTCAGGGAAACAGGGAGCATCTTGAATAGTTTGCTCAAGGCAGGACTGAGAGAAGCATTTAATGTGTGAAAGGAAAGATACTTTGGCCAGACCAGTTTGAGCGCTTAGTGTGAGAGAGCACAGAGAACAGGTGTACCCACAGCCTAGACTTAGCTACAGTGAGCACTGAAGCATTTTCAGCCTCATTGTCCACTGAAAAGTGTCATAAAACCGAAATATAGACTTAAAATTTTTGGCATCTCTTTCTACTCTCCTAGTAAATCCACCAAAGGCAATGGGAGTCCTGTTGTCAACTGCCAGTGCATAGGATCAGGCAAAATATGCAAGACTGGTGGTAAAAGGTTTTTTGCCTCTATTTATCATATTTTTTTCTTCCTTATGTTCCGGGGCAGAATTACATGGAAAATGTGTATTAATCTGGTGTATTAATCAAAATAAAATCTCAACTTCAGCTCCTAAATGTAGCCATGTGCTACATCACCTCAAGACAAGCCGCCTGATCTCCTTATTCAGCAAAGAGTCTATGACTCTGAGGTGCTTGAATGGCAGAAGCCAGAAATACCCTGTAAAACATAAGGTACAGTGGAATATATAGAATTTTGTAAGATGGTGTTAATATTCAAGGAACCTAAGCAGCACTAGTTCATTGTCAAGTATTCCAAAACCTGATCGATGTTCATTTATGAATGCATGTATAATATATATATCCCAGTCACAAGTTCATGGGTTATGTGCCTGTAAAGAAATCTGTGAAAACTTAAACAAGGAGTTGTCATCTCATCACCCTTGAAAAGCTGAGACAGCAGAGAAAGGTACTTTGCTAATGCAGCTCTGGTTCTATTTTTGCTTTGTACTTAATGATTTTCCTTCTACCTTTTAGTTAATTCAGCTGCTTTGTAATTTAAAAATAAGTATAAAGCAGCAGAATAAAATATTTTGTGTTTCTAGTGATCCCTTGAGAAAAATGGATCAGAACCTTCTTTATATCCTCCCTCCAAACACTTTTTAAGAAGTTAGGGTTGTTTTTTCTTGTCTGCTCTGGTTTCACAAGATCAAGTATCTTTATTTGGACAGCAGAAATTAAGTAATTGTGAATAACTTAATGATGGACAATATAAATTTAGGGTGCCTACACATAAATAATTTCATTTTCAGCAAAAAGCTCACTATCTCCTCCAGAAAAAAAAACCAAAAAAGTAATGATGAAAGGCAACACATGCCCCTTTTTCTTGAGCAGAAAACCCTTATCTTCTTAAAGCACTAAACATGTCAACTCTTTAAAATACAGCCAGATGTATAAATCACTGAACAATGGAGGGGCTCTTAAAGAGCCTCAAATGTATCAACATTTGCTGCCAAGGATATGTATTCTTTCAAAACTCTTCAAACCACCTTTTTTGGTTTTTTTCCTCTTCATTTTCCCTCTTTCTTTTCAACATCTGATGAATAATGTTCCCCATTCCTGTCCCTGCAGAGGGCAACAAAGAGCTTCGCTGCTGGTCAAACAGTTTGTTTGTCACCCTAATGAAATACTATAGCCAATTATACCATCCTCTGGCTACCAAGTGCTGGCAAGGCCCCAAGAGCCACCCAGAAGCTGTGAGCTGACCCATCACCCCCCAGGACATGCTGCTACTGCTGCCCAGCCATGGGTGCACTTCCCCAGCCAGCTGTCCTGGTGGCCAGGCTGCACATCAAAGCCTGGATTGTGCTGCCTTATCGGCCCACATGTCTCCCAGCAAAATGTGTAAACCCTGTAGGAAAAGGAATGCAGGCAGGAAAGACAGATCTGTATTAATTCAAAACATCGTACAATGTTTTGAAGGTAGTTTGTTGTTATTTTTACCCCATTCTCTAATGAAGTTGTTAGAGTACCGGGCTTTTAGAAATATTGAATCAATAAAAGAGTTTTTCTTTGGAGGAATAGAAACATTGACTTAGCAAAAGCACAAAATAATACATAAAATAAACACAGACGTAGAAACCACTTTCAGGTTCTACACTTTGCTTGTTTTGCGGGAGGTGTTGTTAGAAAGCCTGAAATATTTAAGTATGTGGTAGTTCAAGCTGCATTCTACTATATACAGAATATTTATTTCTTCTCCCTTATCTATAGGGCTGATGGCCAGTTCCTATAAATGTGTCTGTGTGTATTTGTGTGTAAGCATGTCAGAGCTGGGGAGAGCAGCCTTCACTCTGTCAGTGTGGCAGCTTCCAGCGTGCCATATGCATTATGGCTCGCAGCACAGCCCATGCCCACAGGTTGACAGGTGCCGTCCTGTGTATCTTCATTATAATGAACCCCCGACAGCACCAAGAAGCGTTCAGGCAGCAGGAGCAGCCGCAGAAGTCCACATCCCAGCTGCATAAATCAGGGCTATCACTCATCAGGTAAAGGCTTAGACTGGCAACCTGAGGACATGCTGAGGGAAAATACAGCAGAGCCCTAAATAGCAGGTAAAGAAAAACCTGACAGCGCTGGGTTGTGTGAGCTGTGCTCCCTGGATACATTCAGCTGGATGCAGGTATGAATGCATGCACGGATCCCGACCAATATATGCTTCTGCATTACCCAAATACCTCCCAGCTGCAGAACCTTTTTATTGAACAGCAAGCCAAAGGCCCCATGATAAGTAACTCTCTATCACATCTGAAGCCTTGTTCAGATCTTGGAGCTGAGATGGTCTAAGCCTAAGTGCAAGAAAGTAGGGAGGATAGTGCAGCATTTACCAAGAGAAAAACAGAAAGAATTGGGTGGGGAAATCCAGGAAGGCTTTTGCCCACACCAGTCTTTTTCCAGATCTGAAACTGTCTGGGAGAGCTCTTCTCACATTTCCACAGGAAGGAAGGGTTTTATTCCTGCAGACTTAGCATGTTGTGGATACAGCCACTCCCCTAAGTGACTCAGACTTTCACATGTCATATAAACTACATGTTTTCAAGTTCGGCGTCTAAAACATGTTTAGAAACTTCAGGGCCTGAGGAAAAAAAATCCTGGAAATGCATACAGAAAAAGTTATTGTTGAAGGTTTGGGCTTTTTCTTCCTTGGGTCTGGTACAGTGAAGTTGAAGGAGAAAAAAAGAGTCTTTCATGTGAAGTACTCTGTCTCAGAATGAACAATGAAAGAATGTTTAAAGTAATGTTTACAGTGATACTGGAATTTTTCCCTAAATGGATATTTTTTCTGAACATCTCCTTCCATCCCCTCACCCTCCATAATTTCCAAGGAAAATATTTGCTTTTTGAATTTCCTACATTTCCAAAATTTTTACATCTGTAGGGAGGTTAGGGCTGGGGATAGGACTGGTGCAAAGATCTGGGCAAGTAAGGTAGGATAAAATATGGCAGACATGTTGTAAAATGCAATTTATAAAACAGAAACTTGAGTCTAAGTTTCTGGCTGGTACAGACATGAGATCCCGACTATATTTGAGTAATGGTTTATTCCTGGAAACCCACTGTGAGGTTGAGAGCCTGTGCAAGTGTGGATGACCTAATTTTGAAGCCAACAAGTATCTTTCTGTAACTAACAGTCTAATGGTTCCTTACCATTCAGAAAAAAAAAGGGATAAAATATGCTAGTTTTAAAATTAGGCCAGAGCATGTCAAAAGGTTGCTGGACCCAGCCAAGGACCAGAGGAGGCAGCGTCTGGGCTCAGGCAGACAGAAATCCTCTCTTGAGAAAGGATGCCCAGGTTCACCTTCATCTTTGCCTCTGGAAATTACCTTTCCTTATCTATATTATAGAGCTGCAAAATCACTAGGTTTCTCTTTGAAAGCTACAAGTTCTTGTTTCATGTAGAAATCACCACCAGTCTTGCTCTCTCTTTTCAAGATTTAATTGTTACTTCCTATCATAGTGACGTGTCAACAGGTAGCAAATATTCTCAGATGTGTAGGGAAGCATCATCTTCAGCATTTGTACAACCGCTATTATTCAAAAGCAAGGTACCTATATATGCTTATTTTATATACTAATACTTTTTAAGTTACTTTTAACTAAGTTACTAAGTTGTTTTTAACTAGCTAAATCAGCAGACATTTATATTCTTAAAGAAATGAAGTTTCATTTTCATAAAGATAAATCTTTTAAATTTGCCACAAATTTCTGAGATTTCCTTTCCTCTAAGGAAAAATAAAGTCCTCTGACATTTCTCTTTTCCTTAAAAAAATATGTAGATGTTCTGCCTTTCATGCAGCCATATTTGCATAGCTCAAGTTGACCTGTGATAGCTATCTGTGTTCTCACAGTAAATATAATGTCTCAAAGCAACAAAGAAAGGTTCTTTAGCCCAGGATATGATCCCACATCCAGCTTCTTTCAGCCACAGATCCAAATTTCTTAGATGTCTATTTGTCCTCCATAAATAACAAGAAGGCTAGTTACAGTTCACTACCAGGTGTGATTCAGAAAAGCCTTTCCTAACATAACTCCCTCTAAGGACCCAGCTGACTTCAAGAAAGTGTTTTTGGAAACTCAGTTAGGAGCATGTCTCATGTTTTAATAGTGAGGTCAGACCTTGGAAAAAATTGTATTACTGCAATTTTACACCAAGTCTACATAATTTTATATAGTGTAACCGTTGTGTTGCTTCTTAGGTTCATCTAGATGATAACCACCAGTTGGAAGCAGGAAGGAAAAGCTGGCACAGAATAAATGTATGGAGGGTAGGAATTAACCAGTGGCAGCACTCATTGCAGAGTCATTTATCTGTAACTTCCTCACACATTTCTTCCTCCAGAGGCAGTTATAGTGTCCCTCCTTAAAGTGCTCCACGGTTTGCTTTTCTCTTTGCACCATGCATTTTTCATGAATACCAACTTCTTCTATACCTCCTCATACCTACAGGTTTGTGGCTCCAGAGTACTTAGAAAGATTTGACAATGGTAAACTAAGCTGTTAGCATCCATGCAGCCCCACAAATTCAGTCTGGAAAGCCACACGTTGGCACTGAGCTGAGCAGTATCTCAGTTGCACCCTGAGGTAATTCAGGGTAAAGGCTAAGAATAACTCCTTGGTGCACACACAATTTTACATTTGGCACACAATTACAATACTCACAATTTTTACCAATATTTGCTTAGGTACTGGAATTGTGCTGTGGATTATCTGCTCAAAATACCTATGCAAACACATCTCAGCCTTCACCAAGTCTCCTGTTTTCCATTAGAGCTCAGGAAATAGCTGGGAAAGGAAACTTCATTTCAAGTATTTGTGCTAATACAAAGCTAATTTCTCAGTGAAGGTTTCTACAAATCTTTCATGATTATTTCATACAAATCCTTGTAAGTTCAAGTTCCCCAGAAAATCCATGGAATAAAATTCTTCCCACCTCATTCACCCTCAACAAATTTGAGCTGTGCTGTAACCTGACTGCAGATATTATCAATTCCAACAGAGGATTTAATCTCTGAGTTTATAATTCACAGTTCTCAGTGGGAATAGTTACATAAATCAAATTTGTTTGCTTTTGTTCCTTATTGCACAATATAGCAGTGTGGCCATAGCAGAGTGAAATTTTCACATTACACCCAGATATGGATTTCAAAATTTCTTCTCTATTGGCTTATTACTTTGACCACCAAAAGAGAGAAAGAAACTATCTGACATAATTAAAAAACCACAATGTACATATTTAACTGAAAAAAAAAACACCTTTTGAAATTAGAATATCCTAAATGTGACAACAGAAAAGTTATAGAACAAATACACATAGCAAACTATGCTGACTGGATGCTTTAAAATATATACCGAGGGTGGGGCTTACTGATTACTCAGTATAACTATGTCAGTAGAAGAAGGGAGGTACAACTGAGTCCAGGAAAACATACACAGATCTCTGTACCTCTAAAGAGCTTGGCAGTAAGTTACAGCTCTGGATCTATCCAAATATCCTTTTGTCAAACACAACTTGAGTTTTTCTACCTAATTCATAGGGGTCTTGAACTCCCACTAAACCAAACCAACCTCAAGAAACACACTCCTGCTCTTCATGAAACTACTCTGAAATATTACAGGAGCCATCAGGAATGGCATCCTGATGGGTTTTAGTCAAGATTCATTTTGGCAAAAGATTTCTAGCAGCATGCTGCAGGTTTAAATTTCCCTGGATACCTGCCCTGGTCTCCTTGGAGCTGTGCCTAAGTGTCTAACTACAACTAGGTACAGAGGAGAATGAATTTGCTTTTTCTGGCCCAGAAGGCTTGCACTGGGGAGGGGAGGAGCAGGGAGCTGGCGAGCCCCAAGGGTAGTCTCAGAAGCAGAGTCCTTTCCAAGGCTAGCCTTGCCAGCCTCAGGCACTGAAATGTTTTGGGGATGTTTTAGTTTTCCTGTTTGTTCATAGGAGAGGTCTAAGATGCAGAGCTGTTTCATTGGCCTGCCGATCTGTTCCCATCCTTCACACTGCCTGGCACTGTGCACATCCATTTAAACCATGGAAAGAGCAAGTATATCATTAGGCTTGAGCCAGGAGCTGCAGTTTATCGACAGTTTACATTGGTACCAATTACTAGACTGGAAAAAGCAGTGGAAAATCAGGCCTTTCATTGAAATGCTTAGGTGGTATGGGCAGTGCACACAAAGTGTTCTGAAACTGCTTCCATTTGTCTGCTGGCTTACAGAAGGATGCACAAGCCCACTCCCTCATTTCAGTGCATCAGTGAACATCGCATAGCATCAACTGGACTTTGTGGATGGTATTTATTTTAATAATTCTGGGTGAAAACCAGGAAAAAGACGTTTCCTCAGAGGAAGCACATGCATCTCAGTTGCAAAAACAACCTATTTTTCTTGGGGGAAAAAAAGATAGAAAAGAAAAAATCTTAGGAAGTGGTTAACATAAATAAAGTGAAAATATTTCCAGAATGAAATACTGAGGGATACTGGAGTCATCAGCAAAACTAACAGCTTTAATGTCTCAGACTTGAGTCCCTCCTCAGCACAGACCCTCATCCATGACAGGCCATGTTGATGTTCTTCTCAATGAGAGGAAAGGGCTACTGCAGCTATTCTTGAAGACAATTAATCTTCTGTGATGCTTCAATGTACCACAGTACATTATAACTTCACCTATTAGCAAATACAGTACTGTGCTAATGACAAGCCAGACCTGCAGCGTGAAAAGGAGCCACTTATTTTCTGAGGGAGAATAACACATTTTCCCCCCCTTTTTTTCCCTTTCACCTCTAACCTCCTGTGTTCTCTACTCTAATGAAAGGTCAGGGGTTAGGACTTTATTTTCCTCCAGATCATGAATGCAAAATAGCGCCAGCATGAACAGTTCAATGACCCCTGTGTATTCTGAAGCCATAGAAAAATGAAAACAAATGTTAATCTGAAGCCTGACTCAGACTCTCTTTGCCGATCTATACTTATGGAGCACATTAGGGCCACTTACAAAATGAGGCTGAGGGGTGATCTCTGACCCCGCTCCGTTTTCAGATGGCCGTGCTCCGTTTACTGAGGCCTGGAGCTGCTGCTGGCCTCAAGCACGGGGCTCCTGCTCCTTCTTTCACGGTGCCCACTGTTTCCCAAGTGCAGCTTACATAAGCCAGAGCAATTGCCAGCACACATCAATGGCCACCCTCCAATTTAAGAGTAGATGGCTGGAGTAGGTGTTATTAGTACCCTGTGTCAAGCTGTGATTGCTCACATATGGCTGCAGGCTGAATAGCACTTTTGATTCAGGACAGAGAAAGAAAAAGTTGGTGGTGAGGAAAAAAAAAAGAAGATGAAACAGTCTCGAACTTACCATTTTCTGTTTTGAGGTGGTTGGATTAGAAATCCTCCTCTGGATTCCTAGGTGGTCCTGATCTTAAAGTCCTAGTCCTGTGACACTGAAGCTACATATTCAATAGCAGAAGAGTTGTTCAGAAAAGGTTTCTGACGAGTAGCACATTTGTCTTGTTAGTATGACAAAAGCAAGAGAAATCTTTCCTCTATAAAATTATTATTAAACAAGAATGAGTCTCTTGCATTTTACTTCATCATTCTGAGACAGACACTCTTCATTCCTTTTTTTTCTTTACCCTACCCTTTTTCCAGTTCAATGTCTCTAATGCAAATAAGAACCAGAGTTTTAAGTCTGCATTGTTTAAATCCAAAGATTAGTGTTGGTCTACAAATGAAAGCTGTTTGAAGATTATTAAAGAGTTTGTTTTTTCATTTTCCTGGAAAAATCTTCTAAAGTAAGTCATATATGTCGCATCAGTTTCTATTTAAATATTTCTTGCTGCAGAATGGCCTATAAAGCATGTACTGTGCATATACAGTGTCGTGCAAGGGAAAAAAGAAGACCTGAGATATAGTCAACTCTATTAAAGCTTGCAAAGGAGAAATGAACAATTACATAAAAATGTCCTTTGAAACAATTGGGTCTCAAAAGAGAAAAAAACGCCAATGGGATTTTTTTTTTTGCTTGGGATGGGATGAACATATTTCTAGGCTTACAGGTACATAGAGCCCTGATATAGTAATGTATTGTAATTCTCTACTTCTGCACTTAACAGTGATGTGCAATATTCTCTGTTTAACAAGGCTCTTCAAGTGAAAAGGCTTAGCACTAGGGGTCAGAAATCACTTGATGTTCTCTTTCATTAAACAGCAATTGTTCACAAATTTCCTGCATATTTCAAGTGCAATTAGTTTCACTGGTTTTAAAGAGTATGATTTCATATCTGGTTTTGGGGGCATCACCTAACATTGTACTTGAAAGAATAAAACTAATGTTTACTCACTGCAGCCTTTGCCAACCTTTGTTTCAGGCTTCAAAGTAAAACTAAGTCAAATGATAATGTCAACAGATAGTGGTAAGCAATTTTACTGAGAATAACAAAAAAATCATACATTGTTATTATTCATGATTTTAAAATCAGTAAGATGGGTCTAGCATATACTGATTGAGTTATTCAGAAGGCCAAGTCTTTTATGCTGTGATGGATACATGTATTGGCTGGTACTACAAAGTCAGCATTTACTGTAAGTTCTTAATGTACTCTCAGCAGATACTCAAGAAAAAAACACTGCAAGCTCCTAATCGTGACAACCATATGTGGGTAGATTAGCTGTAGATGTATATTTACCTTTAAGATATAACAATTGGTTAGTCTAAGGAGGAAAAACCTGATGTGAGGGAAGGAAGGGAAGAAGACAACCACATCTACAGGAGCTGTGGACCACCAGCATTGCTGGAAGACAAACCATTTCAATTTAAGGATGTAAAACTTAGCATAAACATGTCTTCTTTTGAGTTCCTCATCTTGCTATCTTTACTTATGTTTTGAAATCCATCAGTAATTTTCAACAGTTATAGCTTGACAGTGCCTCTTGCAAACATTAATCTCAAAAATTCCTCTCCTATATGACTCCCTGAATCCTGAGTGGATTCACTCAGCAATTCAGGAGCTGAACTGAGTGCTGGTACACAAATGTGTGTAAGAGTCACCATTTTTCTGTAAAATCCTAAATATTGAAGTATTCGATTTAATATGTCTTGCTTTAGGCCAAGTTAATTCATTGATGTAATTTTGAAAGGGAGGTGGGTTGTCAAGTGGTATTTTGCAGAGCTGTTCAGGAGAAAAATCTGGAGTGCTTCATGTCTAAATTTATGGAATCCTTTAAAACCTGTTTCATTCTGACTTGATTGTAATTTTTTAATGTCTCCTTTTCCTTTTACCTTTGTTTTTCTTTTGGGTATCCATAAAGCAAAAAGCCTTGCACAGGCATAGCCTTGTTCTTGTTTTCTTCAAAGTCTTCTCTAGGTTTTGAGCCTGGATCGCAACTATTTGTATAATCAGGATAAATTACCTGTATATTTATGTAACTTTTGTAAGTATTTCTGTAACTACACATGAGGATGTATACCATTATAGTAATATAAAGCTTCATTAGCACCACAAAAGAATATAAACCCATATAAAAATGTGAACCTTTTATTCCAAGACATCTTACATTCTGTTGTACTTTTGGATGGAAGGACAGTGCAAGGGGAGATGAATATGAAAGGGAGACTTTCCTTCCCCCCAAAAATTAGTTTGTTTAATAACCAGGGTAGTGTTTTCTTTATATACAGAGATAAAAATATTGCATGCTTAAAATATCACTTTTCAGTGAAATATTCTCTTCTGTTTAATCTACTCTGAAGAGAGTTGGGTGTTCTTTCCTTGGATAAGAATCTTAACAGGAATCTGAATTGTCTCTTCAGCAAAGGCTCTGTACTACTCAGTCTTACTCTTTCTCAGGGCCGATTTTTTAATTTGAGTCTAGACAGCCTTTTCATGGGGCTACCAGCTGAAGGGACTCCTGCAGATTGCTTCTCACCTTCTGTCCTTGCCAGACTTCCCTGTAGAAGCAACATGGTGCAGGAAGTCCTACACAGCCAGTAAACATCAACTGAGAAGCCAAATCCAGAAAACAAGGGGTTGTAAAGAAATGAGAAAATGCTGGGAGCAAGACCACATTTTTTGTTGCCTCCCCTCCAAAAGTTTGTTGAATGAGCAGGGGGGTGAAATTTATGTAAGCTATTTGGAGCAGGAGTTACCTTTTATGCATTCGTACCATAGTTAGCACAAGATATTTTGTAAACGTCTAGCCAGATAAATTGAGTTATTGGGTAGTATCACCTAAAATGCAAACAGTAGCAAAAATAATATTAAATCTCTCTGTATTGAACAGGAATTTAACTCTAATTCACAAGTGGTTTACCTTCATTTTTTTAAAAGCTGTTGCATTTTTACCCAGCCAAACAAAAGAGATATGTTGGATTTCAAAGCTCTTTTTATTCTAAGTGTTCAAGGCCAGATGGGTCTCTGAGCAACCTGATCTGTGGAAGATATCCCTGCCTATGGCAGGGGTTTGGAATTGGGTGATCTTTAAGGTCCCTTCCAACTCAAACCCTTCTATGAGTCTCTGGATCTCTAAATCTTTAGAGAAGAAGTGCACAGCATCCTAGAAGACTGAGGTGTAAACTCAACAGGAACCAAGAATCTGACAGCAGTTTCCCAGCCTTCCTGTGCAACGCTGAGCCTGCCTCTGCAACCTGGACACCAAGCCTGATGCTGGAGCTTGCCTTTCAACAAACCATCACTGGGTGTTTACCAGGCCAGAACAAAAGCTCTAGCAACACTTTTTGTCCTAGGAATTATAGAATCCATGTCCAAATAAATACAGCAGAACAATATATGACACATCCTAGTCAAATGCAGAGTGTCTATGTATCAATGAAAATACTGATGATACATACAGTCTTAGAACCTCTAGGAAACAAATTGGACTACAGAAAGAGTGACAGCAGCAACTAGAGATGATTAAAGACAATGGTTAGCTATATGTTTTCCAAAACAAATAGATACACTAAGAATTCACTCAAAAAACTCAGTCAGGGTCTCCAGGCTGTCTCTTCCTCATCTTGTCTCCTGGTCCTCATGTTAGCATTGATTTCAGTTAATTTAATTCCTAAAGTGTCTCAGCTGTGCTTATTTGTAGTATTATCACATATTCTATAATAAAAAAGAGCCTTTGCTTTCACAACACTGTTCTCACGAAGTCGCCTTGTAGATGAGTGACAAAGCTGAGTGTAAACCACTTGTGTACTAGCTCCTACTCCCATGGACTTAAACCTTTCTTACTTATATTTGTCTGACTCACCAGTCTACCTGGATGGAAAAAAATCCCACCTTAATGACATGCTAAAAGGAAGGGTGACAGTTCTCTCTGCTTGCTTTCCCAATTGCAATAAATACCCACCAGAGACAAATGCAGTTGTGTAAGTTGGCACAATGCACACAAGCTCCTATTTGCTCACACTGACTAGTTAATGGGCAATCAGGCAGACTGGTGGCATCACTTCATAACCACAGAGCTGACAAAAACTCTGGGTCTGGAAAGATGGCCTCAGGTTTTCCAGATCCTGTCCCAGGGAAGAGGATCTGGGGCCAACATCCCAAGATTCAGTTGTAGCTAAAGACCAGCGAGTTCTCCAGAAAATGCCTGAAAATTTGCCCAAAAATATGGTTGCATAGGTATGAATGAAAAGATAGCTCCAGATGAAAGAACAAATTATAGACAGTAGGGTTTCAAATATGTCACACCCCCATGGTAACAGGGTTCATTTCTAAAATGTTTAAATGACATTTTTTCACATAGTTCTCACCGTGGCATTTTGATAAAGCTGCTCTTAGTTGCTTCTGTCTTGGCAGATGCTCAGCAGCTCTCTTTTTCCTCTCCTTGCTCTGTCAGCAGCATATGGCTGCAGTGTTTCCACCTCTGCAGCTGTTTCTCGGCTGTGCACACAGACTGGTAGGGAAGGGAGTGACACACAGCCACTGGGAAACAAAGCAAGAGAGGGAAATGCCGGCTGGAAAAGAGGTTATGAAGGGCCTAGGAGTCATTTCCAACCCTGGAGAAAGGATAAGGCTCAGGTTTGCCAGCATTCTGTCAGGTGCTGGTGGCAGGACAAAGAGGTCAGTGTTGTGCACATCTGCCTCTGAGATTTGGACCAGAGGATGTGGTGGGCCAGAAGGGTAGTGATAACATCAAGGGCAGTCCCTGTGCCTCTTCACAGTGTTTTCTCTCTTTCTGTGAAACAACTGCTCATAATCTCTTCACAAAAATCCCCACTGCTGACTGGGAGCAGCTTTAAAGTGAGACACCTGCTCACTGTTTGGTGTGGGGGCACTGACTCTCCCATGGTCCGTACCAGGTGTTTGACCCCAGGTCGAGCTGAATGGGCAGATGGAGGAACATGGCTCTGTGACACTCTCCTACTTCCATTGCTGGATGGACTTTCCCTGTCCCTCCTCACACTTCTCACTCTTTCTCCTGTCTCCCTACCCCACACAGTGGTGCTGGAGCTGAGACCCAGTGAAATGGCAGTGCTAACAAATGCTTTTACATGTTCGTAGTCTGGGGTGATTTTGTTTCTCCAAAGCACACTGAGGGCTTCACGTATCTTATCTTGCACACAGATGTCACTGCTCCAGAAAGGGACAAACAGAAGTTAGCTGCTGCTGCTGCTGCTTACTTGCTGCAAGGGTTGGTAAAATTCCTCTGTTACCAACTCAGCTTTTTGAGAGATTTCTAGCATGCCAAACAATTTCTTTCTGATCAGGATTTCTTTCCACCTTCTTAAGGCTCATAGTCTTCCCCTGCTACTGTTGGCTGGCATTAATCTTAAAATGTACAATATTAGGAGCTATGCCAGTGCTCATGTGTTTCCTTTTTAGAACAGTTCATGATATAAAAATATTCTTAGTTCAGACATGAAAATAGACCAAACAAGCATAGAGGCAAAACTTCTGCTGATCAGAGGAAGTATGAATATCAGGATAAGAGGAGGAAAAAGCTGCTTTAAATGCTCCTGCGTCCAGCAAGGTGTTTTCCAGAGGATTAGGAGCACAAATGCAGTCTTCAGTTTCCAGCCCTGTCTGCTGCTGACTCATCACCTCCAGGAGTCACCTCAGTGCTGGTCCCCCAGCCCCTCTGGGTTCTAGCATTATGTCAAGAAAAATGAGAAGTAACCAGCTTTTTTGGCTCTCATCCCTAGCAGTTCCCCCTATATCATTAAAGAATAGCACATGTCCTGCTTAAACTCTTAGCCCTCTCCAAAACTCCCACCAGACAGAATGACTTTGCATCACCTCCTATTCTGTCTATTGGGTAAATATCACTCATTGATCTTGGGCCTATTTTTTATGCTTAGTTTTCTTCAGCTGTGGTGGGATTGCTGAAGTAGCAATCTGATGCTGACATGGAAAGAATGAAAATTTTGAAATCTGCTTGCCAAGTATATTCCAAATAGGAACTTTGGAAACCCATGTTTTCTTTTTTATGTCTATACATTAAATTAATCTCCCCAGTAAGCCACGTTTGCTCAAGAATGTGATTTTTGAGGAGTGGCAATTAAAATTCCTTATGTACTTTCCACCCTTAGAGCTGAGGCCAATGCATCTTAAAAAATAAAAGCAAACCACAAACACATGTGAACACTGTGAGCATCTGATCATCTGACTTGAATCAATTGATATTTACTTATCCGAACCCTGTTTTTCAAAAGTTTTGACTGACAGAAGGTTTCCCTCTGATCTCTTTATAGGTATGCCTACCAGACATCAGGCAGATGGAGTGGGGAAACCAGCTTTTGCTCCAACAGTTTCCATACAGGTTCTCTTTTTCCTATGAAACCTTTCTAAAAGTCTCCATGAGCTATTTGAAGGAGAGTCATTAGTGGAGGTGAAGAGAAAAGAAACAGACTTTCATTGCTTTTAATGCAATGGTTAGGAAAAAAGTATGAACCTTTTCTCCAGCCCTTGTGTCCTATTTATTCCTTTTATTGGCTTTTTGCAGTCTATATGCAGTATAATATTTTGAATAGGGCCCTAGTGATCCCTGAGTTTAGTCAAGAACTTAAATCAGACTTAAAGGACTTTTTTTCCCTGATAGCAGAAAATTTCCACATGATTTGAGGTTTAAAATGTGACTTTGTAATTTTTTTTTACATGAACTGTCTCTCGAATCTCAATGAGACACAGCCACCAAATCCTCTTAGCCTTCCTTGGAAATCCCACCCTCAGGGAGATAAAGCATGGTGTTTTAGCTGAGGAATGAAGTTATGGATGTCTGATCCTATGTTTTGTTGTTATTAGAAGATAGACTTAGATAGGGACTGGACAGCATAATAATTAACTATGGAACTTTCTCATTCTGTTAAACAATGACTGATGCCAATAACAGAGGCAAGAAAGCAAGGTTAGAGCATAAATGAGACTCTAAAAGACAGCTGCTGGAATATGAGCCATTTGCTTCCAATATTTAAAATGAAAGACCTGAATGCCCTACTTGATCTCAGTGAGAAATGGAAGTTGAATCAAAATGGAGGGAAGCAGGGCCATGCTTAACAGGAGGCAAAGCTCTTTTCTTTGTTTTTTTTTTTTTTTTCTTTTTTTGTTTTGTTTTGGTTTGGTTTGGTTTTGTACATTTTAAAAGACACTCCTATTCTGAGAAATATGTTTTAGCTTCTGTAGGCTGGTTTGTTCAGCACAGTTTGAAGAGCTACAAGTTGAAAAAGTAAGTAAGATGAAAAAAAAAAATGCAGCTATGTCTAAAATTAATTCTAAAAATGCAATAAATTCACAGTTATATTCTTCCATTTTATTCAGAGGATTACAAACATGAGTTTAAGAAAACTTGTTTGTACATAAGAAATAGTATAAATATGTTTATAAAATAAATATAATATTTAATCTGTCAGACATCCTACTGAAAACTATAAGTGTGAGATGTGTGGAAGTGGGGATGATATTCAGACACAGTAATGGAGTGGTATCAGGACTTTTTTCCCCTTGTCAATATATTCCTGTCTGTGAGGGAAGGTAGCAGCTATTTAGCAGTGTGATGTTACTAATATGAGCACCTTACACATGACAGGCACTTAGCATATACCTAAAAAAGTGTGAGAAAGTGGACTTAACGAAATAGATACAATTATGTCTGAAACTAGGTCCCCCAAAACGTGAATAAAGACAAATATCCCCTCATTTTTCCCTTTTTCATCATGAACTTCATGTTTAAATCCATAGTGATCCATGAGCACCATCTTCTCTTTAAACATTAACAGCTTTTCCTTCAGCATCTGGACTGTTACCAATTTAACCCAATTCTCTTTAAATAGTGAGGTGTAGTAAGATGGCTTGTTGGTTTGACTTGGTTTGTTGGGGGTTGTTTGTTTTATTTCATTTGGATTTTTTTTGTTTTGCTTTGTTCTTTAATATGGCCTAGCAGAATAAAACAAGTTAAAGAGCTTTGGCTCAGTTGAGACCCAAGATTATCAGGCTTTAGCTGCACGCAAGCAAATTTAGCAGTGAATAGCAACTTAGTCCAGTGTGTGTCAAGGCCAGGGAAATCACATTTTGGGGAAGAAGCAGTGCCCATTCCACACCTTTGAGGATTGCAGCTAAAATTAGATTGTGGCTGCCGGCCAGAGAAAGATAACATTTTTCCCTCTTTTGCAGTATATCCAAAAGCAACAAATTCAGGGATTTATATAAACCTGCCATACATTGAAGAAAATACATAGATTCTCCTATTCACCTGTGAACTAGAAGCTAGCAACTGGGACACAGAGATGAATTTGTTCTGGCTTGGAAAAACCTTAAGGAAATGTGTATTGTATCATTGTACCCATTAATGTCAGTTTAATACAAATACATTGTATTTCTATTAATCATCAGTTTTTACCTGTATTTAGGGACACTTAGTCTGAATCTCAGGCTTCAAAGTTGGTCTGAATTTCTAGAGTAATTATTAGTCACTCTGTGAAAATCAGATCCCTTTTAAATTTAATATCCTTTGCATTAGACCTCTCATCTCTTCTGAAAACCTTAACTTTTCAAAAACTATACCTAAAGAAAGAAAACCCAAAAATTTAGTCCTTGGTGGCCCAGGCAAGTCTTGGTGATCAAGTGTGAAAGGCAAAAGGGCGATCAGATTTCAGACTTATTATCTTTGAGGGGCCAGAGCTCTGACTCACCCTAATAGTGGCTGAAATACCACATTTTCCCAGTTCCTCTGATGAGAAACCTGGATGTCAGATGAGGAAAACCATGATTCTCATGGGAAAAAAATTTGGTAAACATGTTTCATGTCAAGCATGGTACGCCCACACAGACAAATCCAGTCTGCAGCCCTCTGTTATTTTTTTTCTCCTTATTTAGTAAGAAAACATACATGTCAATATAATCTTTTCCATTTTCTTGTGGCTGAAGGCTCACTTGTGGGCTCCCAAAATGACACCACTTAAGAGTAGAGTCTAAACTCAATGTTTGGTGAAAAAACACAGGAAAGGCAGCACCTCTACTGAGGAAGGGAGTAGAAGTAGTGAGTAATATTTCAAAACAAGGGGACAAACAAAAATATACAAAGCAGCCACTACAAAGTCAGTGCATCTCTTCTATTTTCTTCTGGATATCTAAGGTGAATCAAAGCCAAGCCAGAATCTTATGCAACTAGAGGGAAACAGTCCACATGTTTAAGGCCATTTTCTCATGGCATTTCCTGATGAAAAACTGCAAAGCACAACAGTTCTTGCTCTAAGTTACTTTGTGTTTGTATATTGTTCCACATAAAATAGACACTGACAGCAAAGATTCAGCTGGGATTTTTCCTTTTTTTTCTTTTTTTTTCCTTTCTTTTCCTTTTTTTTTTTAATGCTGTTGCTACTTTGAGGAACAGTGAGTCTCCACTTGGGATGGGAGAAGAGGAATTTCTCTGAGGACGGGTGTCAATGGTGAAGCATAATTTTTTTTCTCTGCTTAATTCACTTTGTTTCTCAAACAACCTGGAGTTTGCAGTGAGTATCCATGTTGGAAGCAACATGGTTGTCAAACATTTACCAGTATTGTGTAGCAGGAGAAATGCTCCTAGCATGCTTTTAGAGGCTGTCAAAAAAATACTCATTATGACTTATTCCTATCCAAAAGCTGAGTAACTGTTTGACAGAAGTCCTGAGGAATATACAAGAAATACCCATATGTACAATGAGAGGTGCCAGAGAAATCAAATCCCTCCATCAAAGCTGTATTTATCTTACAATCCTCTTTTATTTTCTTTTTTTTTATATATAGAAAGGTCATTTCAATTAGCAAGTGGGAGGAGGGAGTTATTGTTGGTAGGCACAGCCCCATATTGATGGTTCCCCTATACGTCAGTGCACGAGCATTAACATTGCTCAGATAATCTTGCTGGCAAGCAAAGAAACAACTATCATGTTACTTGAAAGAACTGAAGCTATATTGTACAGCAGTCATTAGTCTCCTTGAATTTGCTTAAAATGGTGAATGCATCATTCTCCCTGCCTGAAACTCGTGTAACAAACAGCACAGCCAAGTCTTTTCCAGTTCTGTTGTTCTGTTTTAAAAAACACTGACATTTTCTTAAACAGACATAATTTACAATTTTAAGTAACACAACAGTGCCTTGGTGTGCAAGGGCCAGCAAGCAAACAAGACTTCTTTCACAAATATAAAAAAAAACAAAAAAAAAACACAGTATCATGCTCTCTGAGGTCACCATGGCTTAAAACTGGGGTTAGGAGGGAGGAACCAGGACCTTTCTGTGACATATCTTTGGCTCTGGAATATGTATCGTGCTCCCACAGCAGAAAGCCCAAGTGCAAGTAGAGTTAAAAGCAGTGTGCTACTGTCTCTCCAGGGATATCAGCTGCCTGTGTCTACACCTACTGCACCTCAGGCAGCAGTTCTGGGGACTCAGCATGCATGCTGGTTTGATTTCTGATTTGTATTCCCAGCTTGCCTGACTTCCTCTGACTGCCAACACCACACGGGAAACATTAGAAGCACTTACAGCATCAACCAAAGTGTCCTCCATACACCAGCTGGTTGAACCACCTTGTCAGGCACTTCCTGGATGATCTTCCACCTACCACCATGTATCCCCACCACGGGATGCCCCTACCACTCATATGTCCAAGTAGAAAAATATTTTTAAAATATAGAATTTTTAGGATGGGTTTAGCTAGGAGGGGTGCCCTACACACCCATCAGCTGTGTGCCAACCATCTACACCAGAAAGCACAAGGTGGTGCTCATGAACTGGCAAGTGAAGTCCTGACATATGGTGAAGTATTAGTAAATAACATGAATTTCCTTCTGGTGGGCACTAAACAGAAAAACACTGTTCTGTTTATGGCCCTGGCACAGTTGGGCATCTCTGTTGCTGCAGTGCTGCCTGGACAATTCAACTGGTCTGAGTCTAGCAGCTGAAGACAGATCACAAGGACATGACATTGCAGACCTCCAGGATGAAAATAATGACATACTTGGCATTGCTGAACTTCTGTGGCATCAGTCAGGGTGGCAGCTAAGGAGTGGATGCACTTCCCTCTCCTGCCTTTTGTAGAAGCTGCTGCAAAGTGCTACAGAAGTGGCCTTTTCTCTCTGGAATTTGATTTTTGCTATTTTTCCATGTTTGGAGGACAACATAAGTCCCCCTGTGGGAGACTGTAACACACACCATAAGGTAAATCTGCTTTCTGTCACAGGATGTTAACTGAGGGCATTAGTCTTGAATCGCAGCCCCTGAATTAGTATGGCCTATGGGAATCCCCTTATCCCTGACTGCCATGACAGTGGGTTCATTTTTCCCCCATCAGAGCACCCAGCAACCTCTGTTGCTCTCCCCTCTGTGCAGGCTGCAAAGGGGGAGGGTACCAGTGTGGCACTGTTGGATACAGGTTACAAGAGGCAGCTATGGCTTTACATGACCTATCAAGCACTTTTATTTTCTCACAGCTAAATAAATCATCCCATGTATAACTGTCTCAGGCAAAATAACTGAATAAAAGTCTTTCTTTACCTGAGGATTATCAACTCTGGGTTAGTGACATGAGGTCCAAAACCCAAATCCTTCACTAAAACGTCTGTTGCTCTAATTCACCAGACCCTGCAACTGCAGCAGGAAGGAACAACATCTTTAGTGTGGCAGCCTATGAAAAGTATGTGACTGCTACTTTAAATTAGTGATGGATTGAAAACAGCAGGTGACACACAAGCTGCAGCACTGGTATTGTCTAATAAGTGAGCAGAACCACACTGCAACAGCAAATTTTCATCTCCCAAAGCAGCTAAAATGAGAAACACAATAGTAACACAGCCTGGAGGGCAAGGAGATATGCCTTAACAACTGTCCCAGACTCAGACTCACTGCATCATAACCAAATTTTTTTTGAGTGTTGGGGCTTTTATTTTTATCAGTGATGTTTAATCAACACCAGGTCATGGAAATACTCAAAAAACAGAATTAATGGAGGGAAGAAACCAGTGTCTTTACATTATAGGTTCCAAATGAGATCATAAATATGCCAAATGGTGTGACAAAGGCTGCTACTACAAGATGGTTCATGACTGAGCAGAAACAGGAAGCCTGGTGACTCACACATTATGGCCCATACCCAAACATTTCCAGAATATTTCTCAAATATGAGTAGTCCAAATAGCTCAGATAAAGATTAGGTAAGAATGGAAATATGGGGGCTTTATATGAAAGTAATTCAAGCTATGAACTTTTCCCAAAGCATCTTTGTCTGAGGTACACTGCCTGTTTGTACATTCAGCCTTTTGGTCACATTAACATTTTGCTGAAGAAGCAAGTTTGATAATATTTTCTTTCTCACTCTTCCTTATCTTCTGAAACTTCAATGCACATCAGTAAAATAACATGATCCACAGGGGTAATTGTCCAATTTTTCTATTGTCTACAATAGAAGGCTACAGAAATTTTGAAATCAAATCCAAAATTTGGCAGAATAGGAGCTGAAGTCAGTATTAACTAGAAACTTCAGCATAAAGTATATTTATTTGATCAGAGCAATATTCTATATCCCATGGAAGCTTTTGAAGAATATTTAGAAGTAAAACAAGTGGGAAAAATCTCTCTGTGCCAAATTTTGAGCTGTTTTTTAAACACACATCAAGGCAAAGCCATAAAGCAGCCAATTGCCTGTATTTTCTGCCAAGAGCAGCATTCTCTCTCTCTGTCTCTCTCTCTCTCTCTCCCCCCCTCACTTTTCCTCTCCTCCTCCCTCCAAATGAACAGGATCAAGATCAAGAAAATTGCATTAAGTCCTTGAAGCACATTTCAAGTTTACGGGAATATCACATTCACGTGAGTCACCATTCCTCCTCGAAAACACACAAAAGTCCCTTTAGTTGCTTCTGCTGCCGCTATCACCAAGGAGCAACCACAGGGCTTTGGAGAGAGACAAGGAAAGAGAGAATCTGGTAGCCAGTGAAAAACTAAAAAGCAGAAGTAGGCTTACAGAGTGAGGGAGAGAGCGGGGAGCACTTGCTTTAGATGCCAAAAAATTACTCCCTACAGCTGTGTGCTAATATTATGATTATTATTTTGGCAGAGACTTTTTTGTTTTCTTTCCCAAGCTGATCCTGCTCCCCTCTTGTGCAGGTATTGAGCTTGTGCTGGGCCAAAAAAGCAAAAGAAACAAGGCCATCAGTTTTAGATTTGCTGTGCTCTGTCCAAGATATATAGCACATGGCAGCAAGACATGGGAAAGAAAAGAACTGTGGTAATAGTCACAACTTCGGTAAAGACATTTGACTTTTCCAATTGTTTTAGCTCAGAATTAAAAGGTGACAGGGACAAAGAGAAAAATTTTTATTTCCAGTTGCCTCTGATGTAAATAATTAATGCAAATAACATGGTGTATCTGATTAGCCTGAAGCTTGTGAAGACATTAAAAAAGCATTAGTACCAGAATATTTTATTGGAGGAGGTTATGGTCAGATCCTTTTCTCTGTCAGTCTTCCTTCTTCTATCAAAATACAGTGTCATTGTCATTACAGACCTTTCACAGCTGTCACGAGTTTACATCAGCTTGAGCCCTCTGCACATCACATGCTGAATCAGCAGTCTTCCAAACAGCACTGTCTGTGACAGGCACTGATGTACAGTGGTGGCAAGGCAGTTTTAGTTCCTTGGTAGTCCGAAAGATATTTTACATACAGTTAAACTTTTGCTCTTGAGCAGAATTATTCCTTAGATACCCCCTTTCCACC
>VZRX01010741.1:129584-179499 GCA_013398075.1 Notiomystis cincta
CCCCGCAATTATTCCTTTAATCCTTAGAAAATAATGTTCTGCACTCATTTTTTTGCATCCATCCTGTAACTGAGAGTCCCTGCAATACGAGGCTTCCAAGCACATTTTCTCAAAATTCTTTAGCAGAAGGAAGCATGACAAAACATGAGGCAGTGTGGGTACAAGTCAGAATAGAACCTGAATTTGTGAGTGTCAGTCAAGCATGTTTATTTAAGTTATTAACACAAGAGGAGGTGTTCCGCCTTAAACTGAGAATCCAGTAACCCCTATTTCTGCTTTCTCTTTCCCTTTTATGCTATTCTAACATTTATTTTCGTATATTTTTTCTCTCTGTAAGCATGTGACTTTTATCATACATCTTTTTCCTTCTTGTGCTTAAAAGCCCTTACAATATTTCATGTACATTTTGGCCTTTGTGTCTCTTTTATGGCAGCCTCCATTTTCGTGTGTTTGAAACAGCTGCACTCATTTGTCCCCTTTAGGGCCTTGTTCCTGAAAGCCATCTTAAATCAGAAAACACTTAGGCATATGTTTAGCAATGGGGTTAATTTTTACATGAAGTGCAAGGTAAGCATTTACCTGAAGTTGATCAAAGTTCCACTGCTTTGCCAAACAAGTGCAGATTTTATATATATATATATATATATGCACACATACATGCTCATAAGATAAATGTTTTGTTTTAAATTGAACAGCTTTCCAGAAGGAGAACTGTTGGCTCATGAAAAGTATTTGGCAAATTATAACCTTTGTCTCGGGTACCTAAAACACATTACATTCATCACCATCACTCACCTCAGTGCCTATTAAATAAGACCCTACACAAAATATATCCGCTCTTCATCCGTGACACATAAGTGGGATTTCTTTCCAAACGGTCATTCCTCTGCTGCAATGGACCTCTGCAAAGAGAAGCAGCCACTGTGGTGGAGTGACAGCCAGGAGAAGCAGCACTTCCTGGAGCTGCTCTGGTACAGGGATCCAGCTGCTGTATCTGGGACACTGCCCACCAGTTTGGATTGTGCAGGAAGCTCTGCAAAGCAGCTAAGCTGATCTACCTCTGCATGGGCTCAGCAGAGCTTCTCACCATGGACCTGCAGAGGAGTGTGGCATGGTCACAGACTCATGGCACACAGAGAGACACCCAGAGAGCTCCCTTGTGACCAGCAGGTCCCTCTACTCCACTCTTGTGGACAGCACCTGCAGTGCTGCATCCAGCTCTGGGGCCCCCTACGTAAGAAGGATATTGACCTGTTAAGGCAAGTACAAAGGAGGGCCAGGAATATGATGAGAGGGATGGAGCACCTTGCCCATGAAGATAGGCTGAGACTTGGGGCTGTCCAGCCTGAAGGAGAGAAGGCTCTGGGGAGAAACTTTCCGTACCCAAGGGAGCTACAAGACAGCTGCAGATGACTTTCCACAAGGACTTCTAGTGACAGAACAAGAGACCATGGCTTCAAACTGAAAATGGGTAGATTTAGATTAGATATTAGGGAGAAATTCTTTACTGTGAGGATGGTGAAGCACTGGGACAGTGACCCACAGAAGCTGTGGATGCTCCATCCCTGGAAGTATCCAAGGGCCAGGCTGGATGGGGCTTTGAGAATCTGGTCTACTGCAAGGTGAAGGGGGTTGGAACAAGATGATCTTTAGGATATCTTACAATACAAACCATTCTGTGATCCTATGATTCTATGATCCAAGTTGCCGTGCAAGCACTTCTACAGCAAAAGGGAACTCAGAAGACCTTTCACTGATATGCATTGCTCATATTGAAGTTTATGTGTACCCTCAAATATTCATTTTTTCACTCAATTCATGTTGCAGCATTCTCCAGGCTGCACACAGACATGCACATAGGCTTCCAACACCTACACATGCCTTTAACAGGGCTTTGTTCCATCTTGACCTGGGCCCCTTCACTTTGTTAGCTGGATATTCGAAAAGATGGGAGTATTAATTTCAGGCACAGGAAAGATGTAGCTTTAAAACCAGAGCTGTTTCCAATGCAGAATTCGAGAATGTGGGCAGACAAGTTTGTCTCATTGGTTCTGTTGGTGTCCTCCAGCAATGGGACTTGACCCCCATGCTCCTTTCATCTCTTTTTCTGGATTAATCACTTTTTCTTAATCTGTTCTAAGGTACTCCGTTTTCACATTGTATTGGGAACTTGAACTGTGAATTCTTCTGGCAACAGATTACCTAAAAAGCTGGGCTTTATGAATCCTATATCCATTTGGGGATTCAGTTACAGAATCCATTCAGATATGCCAAAGGTACCAAATGTGTTTAGGTATTTTGCTAAATAGAGGCAATATTAACACTAATAAGAACTAGTTCCACAAAAAAGTAATTGTAAAACTGGGAATATTTTTGAGGGTTTTTTAACTTCTAATTTCAGAAACTGGTCTCAGAGTAAGACCTTGGGCAAGGAAGCAAAGGCAATTACTTCCAGTGTGCTGGGTGAATTTGCCAGAGGCGGGAAACTGAATGTCTGATGCTTTCCCCAAGGCCAATGTTCCACAATTATAAAAATATACTACCTCCCCTCTAACTCTGTGAATATAAAATGAAGCATCTTACCTACCATTAATTAGCTGTATTTTGTAGTTTTATGGACATTGAACATGGTGTTCTAATTTGCATACATTAACATGTAATTTACATGCTCACTGCAAGGTATTCAGTTTTATTACCATTACCTTTTGTGGCCTATTTCTCTAATGACTGTAATGGAATACAAAAGAGATTTCTCATTGTGTTTACCCTGTTACCTTATACATGAGTTTCAGAATAATGTGTCATGCTGAGAAGTGGGAATTTTCATGGAAAAGGTTTTGCTTTCTAGTTTGAGCCACTTCGGGACCACCCACTTTGCTGAATTTTCTAATTCTTGCTATATTTCCTTAGCCACTACTCTTTTTTCATTCACATGAGGACATAAAATGTTTGAAAAGTCAGGTACAAGTGTAGAGACTTGCTCCATTGCCTACCCTAAAAAAAGAAAGTCAGACATAAGAATTAATGGGTTCTACTCTATCAGCACCTAAAGGCATAGAGAGAGAAAAATAATCTGCAGCTGGGGAAAGCTGAGCGAGGTCAAAGGGCAGTGCCTGCATCTGCATTCACTGAGAGGCAGAGAGGAAAAATAAAGGGTCTTTTTTGTTGCAGCTCAGCACTATTTTAGAAAGCGCAGATACTAACTTAATTACCACAGTTCCCTTTTGCACTAGAGCACTGCAGCAGGCTATAAATCAATACTTAAGGTCACATTGCTAAAAGCACTGAAAAAGAGTCTTTCCTCTCACTATAACATGTTGTTTGCTGCTCCTGCAGCAGTGTCACAAGAGTTCAGTATCAGAGAAAGAGAACAGGGCTAAAACAATGATTACAAAAGAAATAAGAATTGCAAAAAATGTAAGGTGCAAAGCGAGCAAGTCCAGTTACAACAAGATGCCATGATTGCATCAAACATTCTGTCCTCTCCCAGCTGAGAGACAGGAGACACAGCAGCAGGTGCCCAGCACTATGAATACATTTCATTCGGGGCTGAATTTTTGTTCTGGAGGCCAAGTTGATGGGAAAAGAGCACATCTGAAAAAATTACAGTTATTTCTGCTGAGTATATCTCCGGCACTTTATCACACATCTGAAATCAATTATGCATGCATGACATCTTATTTCAATAAATTGTTGGAAATGGGGCTCAGGAGTTGCAAAAATAGATTTTTTTTCCATTCGCCTTTCTATTATACTTGCTGACCCAGATATTTCACAACCCTTGGAAGGAAAAACAACACATATTAGATTGGGAAGATATGGAAAAAGCCACTTCCAGCTGAGATACACTTGGCACAGCATTTAATGGCTTAGTCAGAGGAAGGTTTCTTTACATTTGGGTTCACACTGGCAGTATGCAGCCAATACTAATATTAGATGGATAGACAGAGGACTTGCATCCAGGTGCCCAGGGTACTACAGGAATGAGACAGAGGATTCCATAAATGCCTGGTTTAGATGCTAGAACATCTGCAGCTTTGCTGTTTACTGACTAATTTATGGAGCTTGTAAAAACTGTAATTGCAATTGAGGATTGAGGGATGTTTGGAATTAAAGAAGTTAGAAATTTATCCAATATTAAAATACAAATTTCAAGCAAATTTTTATTTTTAAAACACAAACAGATTTATAACCAAATTGAAATTTAATTTCCAAAACTTTTATGTTTCCTTAGAAGCGACTTGAATCCCAGAAGCTGGTAAGCACACTACTAAACAGGGTTTTTAGACTGGGTGTGAAGTGGCACAGATGCATTCAGTTTAGAGTTATTGCTTCTAGGTTCCCTGAATTTCAGCCCAAACACAGCCCCTGGAAGTCTGATGTACAAGTGGGAAAGTGTGGACAAACATCCAGGACCTAATCATGTCAGGCATGAACTGTAGAGCTCATCAAGACATGCTTTGATTTAAAAGAAGAGCCTCAGGCAATGCATTCTGGACTCCTCAAATCACATTTTTTGACAGTGATTTTTGTGAAAACAACTCTAAGAAGAAGAGGAGTGTGATGTCATTTTGAGTTGATGTGAGGATTATTTTTTACCCTTTTGCACAGTACAAGTTGCCCCAGTAACCTGTGACACATCTGTCCTGACAGTGCAGTCTCCAGATCACTGGAACCAACTTCTTGAGACAATGTTTGATGAGGAACTACACTAGATTCTGGCATGTAGAGGAAAAAATTGTCCACATGCATCTTCATATTTAGGTGTAAAGATGAAGCTAACTTCTTTTTTTTGATTCTTTGTCATCAGGACTCATGCATGGCTAGTGAACATGTGCCAGCTAGAAAGAAGACATTATTTTTCCTTTTAAAAACATTGGTATTTTCATGATGGGCATTGCTTTAGTTCCTAAACAGTTACAGAGACAGGGCTTCCTTTGAAGTTATTAATGCACTTTTGGATGTATTTAGGTTGGAAAATTTTGAAAGCTTACAGACCAAATGGATAAGTATTTGTGGCAAAATTTGATGAAGGTTCTCTATTCCAGTAAAAACAATTCAAATCTCAATATTCAAAGCTATGCCCAGAGTAAATTTACTACTTCCTAATTCACTGATGTACTCTTGATTCGAAATCATCAATTAAGGCTTCTAAGTCTGCTATGATTAAATTAAGTTTGATTCAACTTTTTTGAATGATTAGGTAGTGCTACAGAGTAAAGGAAGGCTCAATGTACTTTAAATCAAAGGAGATTAGAAAAAGCCTAAATGTCTGACAACACATTATTTGTAATATTATTCACTACCGCAACAGTTATGAGAACCCCATTGACTATGTGTTCCAAATGTAACTACAATTATTTAAATTTGATCACCTGCCAGAGTCCATCCCATTCTTCAAATAGCTTCATCCCACACTTTAAGATACAATTATGGAGCTATAAACAGGAAGGTGGATAGGGATAAAACATTGTGCCAAAACTTCAGAAAATAGTAAGATTTCAGAAGAGACCTGCAATACCCTGAAAGAAGATGTAAACATTACCTAGGAACACCTTAAGTGAATATTTTATACATGACATCTAAAACTAAACTTTTTTGATAGTGCCTGGAGCTGTTGCATGAGACAAGATTAAAAGTAAAAAAAAAAGCCAGACTGGGGGCCTTGATTGTATGTTATCTAAGATTTGCACCATTGCATTTCTGCCACTGAGGAAGCCTTTTATATGGCAAGATAGATGGCACTGATCATTAATCACAGGTTTGCTCAAGCAGTGCCACCGTAAATACTGAATATGCATAAAATCACAACTGAACAATGACAATTTTCCCCTTCCCCAGACTATCATATGCAGAAGTGATGTCAAGAAAGCCACTTACATAAACTGAATAAAAAACAACAGGAGCTCTTATTCATACCCAGCAAATTTTGCTTGAGGTATGCATTAAGACAATATTGCTCATCTTGAAATTCTTGAATACTTGAATACAGGTGGAGAGTCTTCAGCCATAGTGAGTGTATGCTTTCAGATTAAAAAAAAAATCCTGTAATTATTTCTATGTCTGATATGTATAACACAGTCTTGATTCATTAATTGATAAAGAAGGAAGGAATACTGTTATTTTTAAATACCTGTCTCATCTGTATTCCTTCCATGTCTTGACAAATGTACAGTATAAAATTAAAGATGTTTCTCCTTGAGGTGTTACAGAAGCACAAAACTATTTGTGGATTTTGAGGACTAGAACAAGCAACAAAACTAAAACAAATTCAAGTATCTACTCCTGTCAGTTTTGTGGGTTTTTAGCGTAAGATTGATCAAATCATAGAAAATCTGCTCCTTAGGCAATCCATAAATGTATCTTAAAGGCCTTATCCTTTATGTGATCCATAAAGGATCACCTAAGGATCACATAAAGGATAAGGACTTTAAGCTACATTGCAGTAATGTTATGATGCTGAAAATAAGGCACTGAGCTCTTTTATGTGATTTTGCAGGAGAGTTTCTGCTTAGGAGGCCCATTTTCTCAGTGTATACAAATATTGTTAAAACAGTACCAGATAAACTACTCCCAGGGAACTTGAATTACCATAAGAGTTATTGATACTAAAAAGTTAAGAAACTGTGCAGCATATTCTTCAGCACCATCTACCCGTTCTTCAAATGGTCAAAACCACCCATAAACCAAAACATGTCAGGCTTCAACGAGTTTAAATCATACCTAGTAGTAGATATTATCTCAGTAGTTTTCAGTTATTTGATCTGTTCGTTTGGTCTTTTGTGATTTTGCTCTGTTTTTCTAGTGGGGGATGAAAGACTCAGATGTTAAAAAAAAAAAAAAAGAAGGATTTTGGTCTCAAAATAATTATTTGAGGTGCGCTGCCACAGCACCTCCTGACCTAAGAAGTTTGCTTACTTTGTGCCTTAGGATTATCAATCTTTGGCCAGCCTCCATGTCCCACACCCCACTCCTTCGTTTCCTTCCCTGGGAGATGCAGGAGAGATACCCTTGCTAAAGAGAAATGAAACCTCAGAAGAAATATCACGTATTAGGCTAGGAAGATGGATAGACAGGAAGACGTCTTTAATCTTTGTGGGAGCATTAAAAGTTTAAGGAGAGGGCACATGTCCATACATCACCACAGTAACACTCAGACACAGTCAAACTGTGGCAAAACCCACATCTAAGTCTTGGGAAGCCCATACAGTTTCAGCAGACCTAAAGTCAGATTAGAATTTAGAGGTACAGATTATCCTTTCAGCAGAGGATATTGCTTGACTCCAGTGGGCAGGCGGTTCCATAAAGCAAGTCTTTGCTGACATGGGTGCATCCGTGGCACAAGTGTTCCAACAGTTTCACGTCACTGTCAAGAGTGGACAGTCCAGACACTGCTGGAGGGGATATGGAAGACAGAGTCTTTATCAGGTCTGGAAGCAGGACATGTCTGGCAATTTACCTGAGGCAAGGAAGTTGTCACTGAGATGAAAAAGAAACCCAAGAAAGTAGGAAAGAACTGGGTGTGGCTGCAGATATATTCCTTAAGAAAAGCTGTTCATTTCCTTGTGTTAACTGACAAGGCCAGTGAGAATCAAAGCTGGATGATTTTTAGTCACAGATGCCTGCAGGTTTTGTGCTTTTAACAGAGGTAAGGCAACTGCCCTTTGCTGACCCTCTTCTGGCAATGTTAGGCACTGTACTCCTGTTTGTATGAAATGCCTTCACAGTGTTTTGGGGATATTGATTAACTCCTTTCGGTGGAGACAAATGGATTCTCCAGTGGTAGATTTGAATCTATCCAGTAAAGTGCCAGAGAAGAATCAAACAGTAAAGCCAGAAATGAGTAAGATAAACTGGAATAAGGCTTAGAAAGCAGTTCAAAGGCCTGAATACTGAAGGCACAAGTTAGCTGTGGTTCAAGTACTATGGAAATGAGTGGCTTAAAATATTGAAGGCATTAAAATATGATATTCCTTAGTGTACCGAAAAAGACCAATGACAAACAGCTGCTCTACCAGTCCATGCCAGTGTATCCAGTTCTAGTCTTAGTTCTGTACATTACAATTTTCTTAAAGACAGAAAAATAAAAACACTGTGAAAGAAAATAGTTTTTCCTTCTTTACAAATAATCTAAAAGGGCAATTTACAAAATATTGTGTATGTTTAATAGTTTGTTGATAATATAAGTGGTTTTTCCCTAAAATATTTCAATCTCTGCATGAAAGAAACATTTTGAACATCATGAATCTATCCAAACATATCCTGAAATCGTAGCAAATTTAAGCAGGATTACTGCAGCAGTATTCAGGCTTTTGATTTTGCTGACAAAGTTTAAATCTCTGCACCTAATACATACCTCCTGTTTCCCCAAGCCACAAGGAACAGTTTCCAAGACCCAATATCCATAGCAATCCCTCCAGCCTTTTGGTTTAAAGGAATTTTGGACTGTGCCACTGGTTATGAGAGCTGGAGAATCTGAGTTAACTTCCAAAAGATTGGAAACACATGATGAACAAATAAGCACCCCAAAGCCTTCATGCTGTGATTCCTCATACCTTGAGTCTTTGTACAAAGACCAAGCTCTAACAATCCTGTGGCAAATGCCTGCAACCAGAGTAAGGACTCACGGTGTTTCAGAGCACAAGGATGTAAATAACTGTGTTCTGTCTTCAGATTCCAGTCAGAGGTAAAGCCTGAGGGAACGAGTCCAACTCTGAGTGAATGAAGGTGTGTTACAGTTGCTTTACTCACTAAAACACAAGAAAAACAGTTTTTAGGGTTCATATAATTTTTTGGTTTGTTGATTGGATTTTGGGGTTTTTTGAGTTTGAATGCAAAATGAAATGTTTGGTTCAAGGAGTTAAGGGTTAGAAACGAAAAGCTTTTTTACCCCACTGCTCAGTGAGGAAGACCTGTATCATACAGGAAAAAGATACCAGGTTACAGGTTTTTCCTCTCCTTCCTGAAACATGATAATATGTCTACCTTCTCATACTTCAGCATTTATTTTTACATATTTCCCCCTTCTTCTGTGGCCTGTTCTCTGTGCATGCATAGCTTCTCAACCTACTTTCAGCTGTTCTATTCACAGGACAGGCTTCTTCCCCTCATCCTTTTGTGTAAATTTACAAGAGGAATATCATAATCTGTTGCTATAAGGTGTTAAATACTATTGTGATAAAGCTAAACATGTTTTCTGCTTACCTAGTTTTCAAAAGAGGGAAGAGAGAGACATGAAGGACAAGTCCAAGAATAATGACAGAACTGGAGAAGGATTTTAGGAATATTCTCCTGTGTTCCTGCTACCATATCATGCTCATTCATATGACTAAACATGATTAATCCACTTTATGTAGCTGTTAATATTTGGGAAAGCATCTCTCTGTATTTAATTTTGAGTGTAAAGCTCTTCCTCATTTCATTACATGTTTCATGAAGGTGTTCTCACAGATGTTTTATTCAGTTTCTTTTTTTATTGATTTTTTTAATTACCAGATGTTTTTATAAGATTTTGATTCAAAAATGGTTAGTGTACTTCATTAAAGAGAAAAAAAGAAATTCATCCAAAATAACATATGCACATACACACAAATGTACAAACAAAGAAACAAATGAGAGTAAGGATTTAGTGACAACACCATTTTCCACTCTTTGATTAGAGAGTCCAGTGTTTTATATCAGACAACATCCTTCTCTTCCCTAAAGCTTTAAATAAATACTTGTGCTAATTGTAGGCAGCAGCAGAATAGAGCACCACATGTTTCAATGTTTCATGGAGTGTTGTTTTTCTGTCACTGTCAGTGCAGAGCAAAGAGTCCCATGCTATTTTACTCTTTCTGTCCTCATAATGTATGCCGGATACCTATAATTTATGACAAAGAGACATTGCTTCGTGAATTGCACTTCCTTTTAAACTGATGCTGAACTCATTAGTGGGGGAAATGTGACAGGTTGATAGTGGTTTCTTATCTGCAGGTTAAACATTTTCAGAATAATTCATGGTCAACAACTGTTAGAACTGTAATGTTTTTATAATTAGAGCTGGAGTGGACTGTTCACTAAGCTTTTGTGCTCCGGCAAACAAGAACCCATCACCATCAGTCTGCAGCTTGTTACCTTCCTATCCATCAGATTTCAGGGAGGAAACATTCTGAAACTCAGTCCTCTGAGCTTGAAAGAAATGTCCCAAGCACTGAAGCTACCATCTCTCTGAAAAACTCAGAATGACTCTATTTCCAGCTACCATCATTCAAAAACAACAAACATAATAAGAATGAAGAAATAAGAACATTTACTTTAAAATAGTAACACTATTTTAGGGTGCAATGTTATTCCTATTTCTGTCATCGCTACTTTAAATCATTAAGATACGTGTTTTGAAACTTCTTTCCTATAAAGGCCAGAATCTGGATTTCCAGTACCCCAAGAAAAGGCTACAACTCCTTTGAAATCCCATCATTCAAGAAGACAGAGATTTAGAAAGGCTGTGAGAATTATGACAAAAATCACAAAAGCTTACCCTAAAAAGTTCACAGTCCAAATGAGATCTTACTAATGCAAGTTTAATTGCTTTGTTGAGCTATATCAACTTACATCAGCTGAGAATCTGGTCTCTCATTACAACAGTGCACATGGTCCAATGACTGTACAAGTTACCTGTAAATGGGTATTTCTCTGTGTTTCTCAAGAACCAGAGTATACTCAAGTACTCAGTATAAAGGTAAAAAAGTGTATTCCAGTTTGTGCACTCTGCCTTATAGGCCTTTTATGTTAGGTGAATTGCATCCCAGGTAGGTTTAACCCAAAATTTCCCTGTTGAAATATGCAAATATTCCAACAGACGATTTTGTCACAATTAAGACCAAACTAAATAACATCAACACTAATTTCTGACACTACTCCTTTGTTTCTGTCCATTTGTTATACAAATTCCTTGTTTATTTTCTTTCACTGTTTTTGTACATTCACAGGATACATGGAAAGTTCTAGGGCCATCCCTTCAAAATGAGTGACATCTACCTCTAGCTTCTCTGTCATAAAATATGGCATAAGTCCTAATTAGAGCTCATCCACAGCAAGAAATCTGTCTTGTATCTTTTCTTGTAACAGATGAGTTGTTTTTTCTTTCCAAGTTTGTTGGAAAAATAAAAAATTCAGTGTTTTTTAAAAAGAAGGGGAAAATCACTGTAAATGAATAAATGAGCAAACACACGTGCATTTTTAATAATACATGAACACTTATTTTAACAATAATATTCATGGAAGAGCTATGATAGTTATATGCCTGAAATTCCCAAATGGCAAAATATAATTAAAATAAGAACTGTTGAACAAATAAACCTGTTAAATACAGGCAAAACGGCTCTGCATTTATCACTTTGCCACTTTAATTACATTGACTGCTACTCTTCATGCATATATTAATATCTCACTAACATTATGGAAGCTGAGACATAAATTACAAAGCACCATCTTAAAGGAAGACTTTTTCCAGGCAGAGTACAGTGGTAACAAGTATTACATACTTTTACAATAAAACTTAATATTGAAACTAATCACTAGTTTTATTTGGATAGTGTTTCTTGCAGTTTTCAGAAACCACATCTCCTTAAAATAGTAATTAATGAAGTGCTGGCTTGGAAAACCCAGCTAGAGTGGGTTTCAGATGCATGGGTCAAGAGATTCAGCCTGGGATTCTGAAGTGTAAAACAGAAGATATTCAGCTTATCTTGAGAAAAGAAAGGAAAGGAAAAACTGTATGTCATTTCTGTTTTCTGCATAAATAAAGACTACTATTTTAAGATTGTATGGATTATTTCAGGAGGTTCTACATCATCATCGATTGGCTGGATGTGGCTTTGAGTCAGTGTGCTAGCTATTCACAGCAAAAAAAGGTCAGGAAATTCATTCCCATGGGATGAACTTTTCTGAACCTGGAAATGAGCAAAGAGACTTGGAAGTGACTTTTGACCATTTGGATGAATGATGCCAAAGCTGCCTTCAGCACATTGCAATTCTATAAGGCATGCAGCACTGCTTGTGTTTGGAGACCAAAAGCTGTAAATACTGTTTTTGAGCCTGAGAAACCCCTTGGAATGGGAGATTTGGTTGAGCAAAATTCAGGAGATATTCTCACACAGCTTCTCACCTTAAGGACCTACTTACAGAGGGCTTATTAAATGTTAATCTCTTGACTAATAGCTGTTAAAACCATCTTACACGCAAGAGTAAAACATCTTACATGGGTTTATAGGCAACTCAGAAGAAATTGTCTAGACCTTTATTGTTCCAAAATATCAAGTGCTATAGAAAATTTTGACCACAAAGTCAGGTCTGTGGATATATATCTGAGTTGTATGATTTAACCACTCAGTCACATTGCATTTTCTTCGTGCTCCCTGCCTTACTCGGACTACAGGAAAGAAAATGCTTCCAGAATGGGAATCAATATTTTTTCCATAGTACCTCACAGACTAACCCCAGAGCAGAGACAGAATATAAGTCTTTTTCTGCAGAGATATCAGTTTCCTCATTGATGCCCAGAATTTTAATGGGTTTGGGTTTTTTATTCCCAACTATTAATGGTTTGCTCTATCAAACTGTTTTATGGAAGGAGAGCATAGGATTTTCCCCATGTAATAAATGAGGAGCTAAGGCATATATATGAGTTCAGAGGAGTTCTTCATTTCTCAGCTGAAAACCTAAGATCCAATTATTCAAGTTCCTTTGCTTGTTTTATCATTCTGTGCATTCACAACTTCAGAAAAGTTAAAATTCAATTGTCAGTACTTAACATATCACAAAACTGCCACTGGGTTCCTGAAACTGACACTACAGTGGGACACAGATGAACAGCTGCCCAAATGTGTGTTTATGTCCATGGATTTCCCAGAATTATGCAGAAATTGTATGCTGCTACAAAGGATAGAATTGCATTTTGATGGCAAGGATTATGCTGCCTTTGCCACAAAATCATGCAATCCCTTCCTCTCATCTTATCTTACCCATTGCACACTGTCCAAATCCTGCTATCAAAGAGGCACAAATGTTCTGTTAATATCTTTATTTACTAGTCAGTGTTGACTTGTTCCTTGAGTAGGTGTACTCAATCCTGCTGAATGACACTGAACCAATGTAAGAAAACTCCTGGTCACATGCATAAGCAACAGGAACATCTAACAGACCCAATTTCAAATTGCATTGACAAAGTGAGGGCTGGTATCCCAGGCTTCTAACCACATGATCAGGTAACATAAATTAAAATAAAACAAATAGATAAGAGCATTACGTTAAAAATGAATATATAAAACTGTATCAAGTGGAAGCATAATGAGACCTCAAACTTTGTCCCGTTGTCTTCTACTGATTAAACAGAGTAACCAGTAGCAATGGGAAGTAGGAGGCTGTTATCTTCAGTAATCTGCCCTCAGCAGTGCATGGAGGACAAAGCTTGACCCTATATTTCACAATTACTTGCTTCACAGCTGAAGCAATTCATAAACCTGAGGTGGTTTTCCAAATCCAAGTGGAAATACAGTTCAAAAGCTTCTGGCTGTTCCCTCCCATGGTTCTCTGCATTTCTGTCTCCCAAACATCTATACTCTCCATAGTGACCCTTATAGACTCGAGTCTGATCTCTGTCCCATCCTGCTCTATTCTTTACTCGCTGCTCCTCTAGCCTCAAAGATGCAAGGATAATTGATGTTAACAAAATATCTAAGGAATATTGATATACAGCCAAACTTGTAGAAACTGTAATTCTTTAGGCTGAAAACCTAGAAAAATTTTCATATCTTCATATTTTACCTGACTCCTCCAAAGTATAGAAGTGTCTTTCCTTCACATCAGGCCTTTTGGATTGAGCCAGTCTACTTTTGTCACTGTAATTTATGGATTTTTAAATTTTATTCATATAATTTGGTTTGAGCAGTAGTTTGCAAATGAGACATTGGAAAAACAATAATTTTCTTGGCAAATTGCCAGTGTGGTTCTAACAATGGCATTGTCTTTAGCAAAGTATAAAGTTCAAAGAACAAGTTTTGGGGCTTTTGTTGGTTTTTTGCAGTTTGTTGTTTTGTTTTGTTTTGTTTTTTTTTTTAAAAAAATAGTTACAGCTTTTGAAATAGATTTTCATTTTCTTACATTTCATATCATACCTCAGATGTCCTCCCACTGAAAGTTGTAAAGGAAGATAATGTATAAGAAACATTATCAAAATCTAATCCTTGATACCTGTAGCCCAGTCTTCAAGACACAGCAGCATACACTAGGCCCCTTTAGTCATCCACAATTTACAATAGATTTGCCTGCTGTATAAATTTGACAAGAATACAGTAAATTTTTTGAACAAAGCAAGAATTTCCAAATCTGCTATGTATTCAAATTCAGATCAGTTATTATCTTGTAGAACATTCTCAAAGGTTCCTTCATTTCTGCTAAAACAGTACTTGTGCTTTCAACAACAACAACAAATCTAGCATCTCATATGTCAAGTAGTGGCAAAGCCAATTTCCAGCTGCTATAAGCTGCAAACCTTCTCATGAAGTCCCAAAAAACCTACACCAATTTAAGCCACTGTACTTAAGTACAGCCTTGTGTTTTAGAGCAGTAATGATTCTTAGAAAATATCTAAAGGTACTCAAAACCAAAATTTAAGGGAAAATTCTCTAGCAGAAATGACACTGTCACAGGATGGCATAGACCACTGGAATAACAACCATGCTATCAAAACATAGCCAAAGGAACATGGTTTGAAAAGAATTAAAATATCATTATCAATGACATGAAGATAAAAAGATAAGAACAGCTTAACTACTGCCTGTCAGTGCATGCACCTAGTTCAGCACCCAGCTTAAATAATATTCAGGCAGCTGCCTGTGTATATACCCAATATTACATGTTAATGTAAAAGTTAAGACTGCCAAGATAGCCCTTTTTTTTTCTTGCTCATTCAAATGGAAACACCAGAGACTATGCTAAACTTTTTTGCATGGTGTGTATGTACTAGGCCTTGAAAATTAAGTGCCAAGATGTTCAGGGTTGCTCCATGACTGACAGTTTCTCCTGCTCTACAGCATAGTTGAAAAGGGAATACACCCAGCAGGACTCAGCATATGGATGGGACTTCAATTTCTTATTAAAAAGACTCTGACCTTTCTCAATGTTAATCTCATCCACCTGTCTTCACCTCCCAGTAGCTCAGATTTCCCACATCTAGAATGAATAAGAAGAGAGCTTGTCTACTTGGATAGAACTGGAAAGGAATTTAATATCCAGCTGTCACTAGGAAGTCCTTGTTCAACAAATAGGGAAAAGGTACTCAAAATAATGGTCTGGACTGTAGCCCCCATTTTATTGTAAAACCATGGGGTAACAATAAGCAACTCCCTTTAACATTCTCATCTCTGCTTTCCTTCACCTGTTTTGTATTGGCTGCTAGAGGGTTTATGGGGAGAATGTCCCTTATTGTGATGTTGCTTCTGTTTCTTTTGTCATGCCCAGTGCAGAGTCCTTTAGTGGTAACATGGTTTAGAGCATCTGTTGCTGTAATTTGAAGATTTTTAAAATTATTTCATCTAACAGCAAAATAATTGTTTTCTTTAATGCACTGAATAATTCAGACTGTAAACACACAAATTGTGAAAGGAATGATAATGGAAACAGTGTAAAATTGAAATAGATGTTAACTTGATAGGTTACTATGGCTCAAGAGGAATTACAGTCTGTCATTCAAAAAGTCAAATACACAGTGGTTAAATACAAGAAAATATTTATGAGACAACAGTATTCAGAGTTCAGATAAAGAGGCTGTTCTAAAGCATGACAAAAAATGGTATCTGTTGAAATACTTCTAGCACAGAGAAATCTGAGATAGCATTCTTTCTTTCTCAGGTATGGCAGTCTCTATCGTTTCCCTCAGTAGACGGATTAAAATGATGACAGATGAAGATTCATTGCCAAAGTAAATGAAGGATCACATTTAGCTACGTAATTACTTGGGTTTGGGCCACTAAAAAATGATAATAATAAAAAAGTAAGCTAAACATAGATTCAAATATCTACATTAGTAATGTTAAATTGTTCTTTGACATTCAAGCAACTGTCAGAAACTCAAAGTAGCATCATCAGCAAAGACCACAAATGTGGAGACGTGATGAGTCTTACCCTTAGGTTTGGCAAATACCCTTTTTACAATACAGCTTTTGGCTATAACAGGTACATAAAATTGTCTTCTTCAAGAAACACTGTCCAGTGTGTATGCATGCAGATTTTCCAGATCTTCTGAAAAATGAAATAGGTAAGTCCTGTTGCAATATTGAAGACTTGGCATAAAATCCTAACCCTACTGAAATTAATGAGATTTATCCCACTAATTCCAGTATGGCTTGGATTTCACCTCTGGATGAGAGAATAACCACCTGATACTTCATTTGGTCCTAACCATTCCCTCAAGTCAAACAGGACATAGTGTATTTCTACAAGACTCCTCAAAGCCATTGTTTTTTTTCAACGTAGTGACTGATGCCAGCTATACTGGAAGCATTTCAAACTGACTCCGAGTGAGACATTAACTTGCTGCCCGGAGAATAAACTTTCCTCTTCTCTTTGCTGAGTGCATTAGGGAATGTTGCAGACATGTTTTGCAGGATAAACCCTTTTGTTTTGCTAATAGGGCTCATGTACATACTTCCAGCGGGAAAACATCTGTTTTACAAATCTCTCCTCCTAGATTAGCTGAATTCAAACTACAAACTCTGGAACCACATCCAAATACTCCCAAAGTTCAGCAGAGTTTGGATTAGGGGGCTGGACTGAAGTAATTGCAGAAAAATAGGCTAGGTTTGGGAAAGCTTCATACATTTTAAGGGACATTGAGACTTTGTCTTAGGACCAGCTCTGCTTCTCAGTTTCGAGCACATTCATTTCATGTTGCATTGAGCAGGCAGGCTGCACCTATGCACAGCCATATAATAGAGGTACATTTCAGTCAAAGGAACTGCTCATGAAAAACTGAGATGAGGTTATAAGTCACTTTCTAATTCTTTTCCATTCATCCATCAGAGAAATATTTAAACTTCTGCCTCAGTGCACACCTTAGTCAGACAATGCAACATGATCCATAACAAAATCAAAGCTCTTTATAAAAATGATTTTATAACTGAGTGTGTTAGCTGGCATCTAAAGGTTGGAAGCTTTGGTATATTGTCAGTTTTAATAATAACTGGAGAAGTAATTATCTTAGTTTTTTAAAATCCGTAGTTTTGCTTCTGCTCCTTAATGAACTGTCATCCAATAAAAATAGACAACAAAGAATTCAATGAAACTTTGAAAATTTAGACTGAAGAACCTCTGTGAACATTTAAGGTGAGGGATTAAAATCTTCTGAAACATCTGCTGCTCAATAGTCTCTATCAGGTCAGAAGTTTCAAACGTAGAATCTATTCCTCATGAACATATAACAGATGTTGTTGTTTCTTGTCTTATGAGTATGTAAGAGAGGGTAGCAAAAAAGCCTTCTAAAGCTACCCATGAATCTTAGATCCAACATCCAGATCTATGCCAGAGAATGAGCCACCCTGAAAATCACAGCTTTGTGTACCTAAACAACTCAAAAAACACACTTAACAAACGGACTGTCCAAGCAAAACCAAATATAAAACACTACTCTGAGATAATAAATAGCCATGGCAAATTACAATCTACAATTACCGAGCTCCTCAATCAATAGTCTTAAGAATTAAATATTTCTTTAAATCCTTATTGGAAGACACACTAATTACCAATAATTAAAATAAAGCAAATTACAGCATCAACTATTCAGTATCTAGATGTAACATCTGACAGAGAGAAACCACTAAGAGGGAAGTTCAAGGACAGCTGAAGTTGATGAAGCCATGGCTACACAGATCTGTTTCCAGCTGAAGCAGTTTCTGTCTTACTCTTTCCTGCTGGTGATGCCCTTTCACTTCTTCCTGATGCTGGCTATGTAACTGCATTTTGATCTGGAGAGAGAAAATTCTGCTAAAAAGTATCCTTTTTTTGCCACATCATTCTTTACTTACAGGGAGTGAGAGCTTAGGGAGATGACAACAAGGAGCAGGTATTGCCTAAAATGGCACAAACCACAAAATGTCACAAACATTCGAAAAACACAACATTTAAAGACTGTTTCTGCAGCTACAGTGAGCTTTGGACTGAGCCTCATCTGCGCTGACAATGACTTGCCACACAGCTATCATCTCTTTCAGCTTAAAGGAGAGACCCTAGCCTAATTCCATTTTTACCTCTGCCAGCAATAAGTGATGCTAGTATGACCAATATTTTCTATGGCTTTCCCCACAAATGCAATTGCAACTTATATTATTTTCTGGATTAAATAAAATCCAGAAGTAGTGCAAATATTCAGGAAAACGCATATGCCATATATGAAAGATCTGTATTCTGTAAAGCTGGGAGAGAAAGGCACTTTTTACTTTGCACAAATTAACAAGTAAGTACGAGAAGAACAGCTCACCACTGAATGAATGTTTTAATCATTCTCCTTATGGGGAGATATATGCTTGTGAAGAAAACCTCCTGCCATAAAAATGTTGCCATTGTAAGAGAATCAGAGTATTCTCAAAACTGTGCCTGATGCAGAACACAGTTTTCTCTGAGAAGGGTGGGAGTCAAATGGCATGGAGGCAGTCTACAGTACTACATGGCATGTTGTTTTACGAGAACTATTTTGCTCTGACAAGGAGATTAAAGGAATCTAGGTTTCTTCCAACCACCACAGCAGGACTTTGCACCTCAGACTCTGGCACAATGGGGCAAGTGTGCAGAGCAGGTGGTTCACTTCACTCATCATGAGTCCAAGATAGATGGAAGGGAGGCAGCTCTTGAGAGATTTTGCAGCTTGGCAGCAGTTCAGTCCATTCCAGTCCTTCATGCAAAGCTCTGGCAGGATCTAAGCACTTCAAAAAATCTCTCCCTTTGCCCTTCCCCCAAAAAAACCCAAATTTTTTTTCTGTGTGGACTTTGACCCTGACTTTGTAACTCAAGAGGCTTTGATAGCTATAACCTGAAGTGAGAGCCCAATATCACTGCTAGTGGAGTTATTCTGAGCCAGAACTACCGGCACATGCTCTAGAGGAAGTAAGCACGGCTTTAAAGATTCAGCAGTCAGGTAGATTTGTGGATTTTTTGCCTAGAAAGAAAATTAATATAATGTATTTCTCTTCCCTTGAGATTATGTGGGGCACTGACATCCTAGAGAAACCAAGGGTCACTAAAAAGTTGATGCACCATCCTCATAAGCCCTTAGAGACAAAACAGGGAAAACAGGGGCATGCCAAGTATTCTCTTTTGAATTGCTTTCAGACAGAGGTCTCTAAGTATCAGACAGGATGTTATTTTTTTAAATTTTTTTTTTTTTTTACATCCCAGTAGTTAATTTCTACCCCACTATTGAGAGAAGATTCAATGAATAAAATAGGAAAACATGCATTGAAGAAATGAGGACTACCTCTGCCACTATAAAAGTTCAGTTGGTGACATGGGGTTGATAAGAACTAAAGCATTCAGATCCACTGGATCTTTTGCAGTCTTAGAAAAGGATCAGTGACCCAGTCAGAAAAGTGTCTCTATAAAGAAATGGAGGCCTCTCTCATCATGATCAAAACTAATCAGCATTTGTGTTGGCAACAAAGAAGCCGAGGATTTAATGGACACAACAAAGATTACCTCTCAGTCTAAGGGGCTATACCTCAGCTATATTTAACTGATGTATCCTAGGCTAGAGGAAAAATCTTGTCCTTGTAAGACTTGCTCAATATGTCACACTCAAGAATTATTGTGGAAAACATAGGAGTTTTTGATCTGTTCTTCAAACATAAAGTATGAAAAGATTTCTCTGTTAATGAAAAATTCTTCAGCTCCATCAATATTGCACCTTCAATCATGACTCAAACACCTTGTCCTTTCCCTTTAAAGATTCTCAATTTAAGGCAAATTAGAAAATTATAAAAGCTCTTGTAAAGGTAAAAAAGCAACATTTCCATATTATGATTTTCACAATGTATGGGCTCTCTTTACTTAGGAGAGAGGAGAAAAATTGCTCTACCTCAAGTTGCAGGTCCCAAACCGATAATCAGATAGCTTGCCCAAAAAACAGTATGGCTAGTACACAGGGGAAAAAAGGCATCTCTTCTTTCATTAACTAGTTACTTTTTGAAAGGCATCAAAATTATTACTATCTTCCATAAATGAAAACACCCTGAAATTTGCAGCTGGTGTTCTATGAGTTTTATAACTGAAAAATATGAAAATTCCCAGCAATCACAGGGGAAATTAGAAGTTCCCCAAAACTGCTAATGAAAATGGTAATCTTGATATTGACAGAGCTTGTAGGGTGCTTGTTTCTCATCCATGCTTACAAGTTATGTCTATATTAGGATGTAATGCAGGCCAATAGGAGATCACAGAAATAGCCAGTGCTGAGAACCCTCAGTATACACATTTCAAGGAGTTTTATCTTGAATACTTACTCTTCTTGTTGACTGAACTCCCATTAGTGATGGAAGGAGGTTGTGTGTGCTCATGGAATATGTCTTTAGGTTTAGTTTGATTTGGACAGAATCCAATTGTGGAGCCTGAGACCTCTATTCAGTGGAAAGTCCAGCACAGGGTATACAAGGGTACATCTGGAGATTGGCTTCTAGAGGGTGCACTTCAGCCAAAAAAAATGCTCTTGTACATACCCCTCAAAGAAGAGGAATAATTTTGAATAGACAAGGAGGAAAAAAAAAGAAGTAGTATATCCTGGCAGGAAGGATAGAGAGGTTCACCTTCCCTGCAGTATTTCAGTCCTTGCCAATCCAAGTGAAACCTGGAGGTACATGGTCCTGCTCAGATGAACAAACTCCATGTCTGAGAGGGTCAAGGCAAGAACAAGTTTCACCAATTTGCTCAAGTGAATCTGTGTTAGTTTGTCACAAATCGTTCTCAAAAGGTAAAAATAATAAATATTTTTCTATATAACCATTTGTATTGGTCTTCCCATCAAGAGAGGATGTACATGTTTTCTGGGTGTTTGCTAGAGGCCATGGTAAAAAAGCAAATCACCCTATTTCCTCATGAGTAGGAATAACTCAGTGAACATAAGAGAGTCACACAGACAAATCCAGCTGAGGCTAAATTTTTGGGCCCGATCCAGGCACATTTTGCCTTTTGTCTTCTGTGATGCTGGAAGATGTATAACTAATGATGAGTGAAGGGTATATGACTTGGTTATGAATCACCTTCTGTCTGACTTGTTCTCCTGAATCATTTTTATTGTAAACTAAACTCTTTGTGGATTATTTTCATTCATTAATTGCCTGGTAATACCAGTTTTGTGGCTGATATCTGCCGCTGATCTGACAAATTAGAGAAGATTTTTTTTTTTTTTTCCCAGATCATGGATATCTGCAGAAATTATGTTTGGACTGTTTTAGAAAACCTGAGACTGGTATAATATAACAAGACAGTCAAGCATCCCAAGGATAACTGCAAAAAAAGGTACAGAGACACCTTAGGATTTCTTATCAGTGTAAGGAAAATTGAACTATGTGCCCCCAAAAGAGGACAAAACTCATTTTTGGGGCACCACCAAATCTTATATTTGAGTGGAAAAGGGAAGGCCTTGAGAAGTGTGGTAGGAAAGTATGACCATGAAGCTGGATTTGAATTCCATGGGTCGAGGAAAGAAGGGGATGAACTAGAAGAGTTGTTAAGGGATATGGAAGCCTGTATTACATTTTGGGGGGGAATTTCGTACTCACCTTATCCTATAAGCCTGCAGGACTTCCCTCAATCTGTTTGTCTATGGTAGCTGGACATGACAGTGACAGGGGATGAGTTATTTGACCAATGCATGATAATGGTCATATTCCATCCACCCCCAGCTCTCCTCCTTTCCAGAGTAGGGTCATCTAAAAAAGCATATTTTGTCTTTGGGAAAGAACCTGTCAAATGGAAAATTGTGATTTTAAAGCTTCCAATAAAGTCAAAATGCTCCAACCCAACAGATTCAGAATTGCAATTTTCTTTCTTTTCTCTTGAAATTATTTTGGTTTGGCAGTTTCTACATTAAAACAAACAAAACCAAACAAGAAACATAGAAAAGTAATATTTTTATTTGCAAGGTGTTTTTTTCTATATATAATTTAATATGCCATGAAACTCCAGATTAATTGTTTTAAGAATTTTAAATTAAAAGAAAATTGTTGATGCTTTTGGTTTTGTCCTGTTATAGTATTAAATAAACTTGAGAAACACAACAAATTGAAAAACCTAGCTACCACTGAGTTTTCTTGATTTCCCTAATCAATTCATTACGCTTTTCATAGAATCATAGAATCATTTAGGTTGGAAAAGGCTTTTGAGATCATCGAGCCCAGCCATTAACCCAGTCAAGTCCACCACTTAACCATGCATTTGAGTACCAAATCTATGTATCTTTTAAAATATCCCCAGGGATGAAGACTCAGCCACTTCCTTGGGCAGACTAGTCCACTGCTTGACAACCCTGCTGGTAAAGAAATTCTTCCTAGGATTCAACCTAAACATCCCCCAGCTTGTGGCCATTTCCTCTTGTCCTGTCACTTGTTACTTGGCAGAAGACGCCAATTCCCACCTGGCTGCACCCTCTTTCAGGCAGTTGTAGAGAGCAATAAGGTCCCCCCATGAGCCTCTTTTTCTCCAGACTAAACACCTCCAGCTCCCTCAGCTGCCCCTCATCAGACTTGTACTCCAGACCCTTCTTCACCAGCTCTGCTGCCCTTCTCTGGAGACCCTCCAGCACCTCAATCTCCTTCTTGCAAGTGAGGGACGCAAAACTGGTCACAGGATTCAGAGTGCAGCCTCACCATTGGCCAGGATAATGGGGCAATCTCTGCCCTGGTCTTGCTGACCACACTATTGCTGATACATTTTTGATTTTTGCATCTTTTCAAGAATTTAATAAAGAGCCTTTCAAGACATTACTCCACATAGATCTTAGCAATGACCAGAGTGCTTTTTCATTCTGAATATTCATTCCTTCTGCAGCACCTTATCCCAGTTAGATTTGCAGTTGGATTTCTAGGATGGGAATGCAAACCATGGCCATCTTTATTGAATTTTTAACATATCACAGAAATACTTTCCAGTTTCTCCCTATTAAAATGCAGAAGTAATTTTTTCATTAATTTTTCCAGACTCTAGGTTCCACCTTCTTCCCAGAGATGTAACTAAAACAAACAGTTCTGCACTGTCCATCAGATGTATATTTGGCTGCAAGAACACAAATGATCTTGGACTTTCATCTTTCCACAACCATTGTCATACATGTTGTTTTTGCTGTCAGACTCCACAGGTTCACAGACATACAAAGCCTGGACTACAGTGGGAATGCTACATTTCTTCTTCACTTAAGGATATGCAGAGCCCATAGAGGGAGTGCCAAAATATCATTCCCTGCTGTGCAAGTGTGACAAATATATAGACAGCTTTCTCAACAAACTGAGAGAGTAAGAACAGCATTTTCAGAATTTACATAAGTTGCAGGGCTCTGTTGACCACAGAATTTCATGAGAAGGCCTGCACTTGTAAACTGGGGAGGGCACAGAATTCCGTCTCTCTATTACACTGCCAGCAAAAGTTTCAGTGATGAAAGCTACAAATGTTAGAAATACTAATGATGGCTAGGACTTTATATCAGTGAGCTATTTAATGAGTAAATGTCACGTGGTAACAGTGAGGAGAGGGAGGGATAATCCAGTGCATAAGTTGTTTGAATGGGAGCTCACACTGCTGGCCAAATCCTGACTGCTCAAACTATGCCAGTAACCACTGGCAACTGCAGCAGTGTCAGCTCAGTCCGTTCCAGCTTTAAGACTGCATAATTCACCTTATAGTTTTTCATTAGGGTTTTAGTGACTCATACATCATGTGCCAGAATCCTAAAGCCTGCTTCGTCCTTCTCTCAACTAAGATTTCTTCTGTGACCTTTGACAAAATATTTCATTTTAGCCCTACTGCAGATCCCCATATACAAAAATGGTGAGCATAATTCTATTTTTTAAGTTCTGTGAAGGACATACCCAAGGCAGAGCAAAGCACCCAGAAGTCATCGTGCTAACATCTGGACAAATCAGGCAGGAAAAGCAGCTAAGCACAGGGCAGCTAAACGAGGTTGATAAATGTTTTGTTGCACATTAAACTTTAATTGTTCATGAAGGCAGATGCACTATGAACAAAAATAAAGAAGTGACAACCTTGTAAGAATTTAAAAATTTGATACCATTTGTGAGTCTACCTTAGACTCACTCATAGAGTGAGTCTCATAGAGACAGAGAGGCAGGCACACACCTACATACACATCCATGCATTTATTTGCATGTGTAAGTTCAGGTGCATGTGAAAAGCTCATTTTTATTTGCAGGTGCAAACTTTTTCCAGTGTTGATGCATACAACTCAGGAAATTTTGCACATTTCACAAGGGTGGAAAAAAGTTTTGATTTCATGGTAAATATTTCATAAAACAAAGACCAGATGTTTGTCTTAGCTCCTGTTTTTACTCTGCCTTACTTTCCCAGCTGGAGTTATTAATTATACCTTTTATTCTCCTACTGCAGCTCTTAACTCTAAAAGATTAAATGGCTTGATTAGCACTGTTTAGCTTTTCCTAGGTGGTTTATTGAATGTCACATTTAACATTCTGGCACCTCACAGATGAAACTAAATTCTTGCAGTCTTGAAAAAATATGACTATTTTTTTTTACCAGAGAGCAAGAGAAGGGTATTTGTTACATATTTATGAACACATCACATTGGACATTTCTATTTATTCTTTAACACACTCTCACAAACACACAGCCTGTCCTAGGCTGTATATTATTTATAAATGTTGACACTTAGTACTTTTGGAAATGCCTCTTGGAAATTTTTTCATAAAATAGTGACTAGTAGGCTTACAGAGACTTGTAGAAACCTTGGAGTCAATGAAATATCCTCACATGCTTTTTCTAGCTCTTCTACCTGCTTGGAAGCCTACAGAAAAGAATGCAAGTACACAATCCTTTAGCAGATAAAGAATATTCAATTCTTCATCCTGGTGCAGCTTATATGGCTGTACCTGTGCCCCTGAGACAGAATCGATAATTCACCATGAGACATCTTTGATGCTGCTCCATTAGAGGCTGGTTAAGATAGTGCCAAAATTTGTTCCTTTAAACTGCTCAAGACCCAAATTCTAAAGCTCTCTACTCAACTGAGTCTTGAGACAGCCATCAGATGATGGCCATCCCAATGTTTACATTGGACTAGTATCTAAAGCCAGGAGGCTGGTGTGGGATTGCTGTGAAATAAAAAGCTGGCTTTTTATTTCACAGGCTATGAGTTAAAGTGCTTGCAAACAGCTTTCGCTGTTCTCCCTCCCACCCTTAAGTCTAGGATTAATATGGGTAGCTGCCTAGCTAGCTGAAAGTGCTTTCAAAAAAACATAATTTTGATCAATTAAACCCATGTTCTTCAACATCTTTTTGGATTCTAATGTTTTAAGGGCTTTTTAGAAAATGTTGTAACATTTATTTTCATGTGTTTTCTACTTGCAAGAAAACACAATGATGATTGATCAGCTGCTTGCTCTGAAGAGAGAATGTGCTTTATAGACTCTGATTGTTAACAGCAGAATACTGTAAAAAGTAACGACTGAACACAGATTTTAGCCCATGGCAGGACACAGATCCTACATAACCACCAAAAGCTGTTCCTGTGCAGAGGGAGCCAATGCGAGCTCAGTTTGGCCAATTTTTATAATTGTTTCTTTGAATTCTGAGGCACCTGATCTTAAAAAGCAGGTCTTTTATTTCTTCCAATTCAATTTGCATTCACATCCACATAAAAATGCCCACAGAGGAGGGGCTATATCTGCATCACAACAGAGCACAGGGGTGAGGGCACTGCATGGAGCTTGCCAGCTGGAGGAGCTCAAACTACAAAGCTGGAAGCAGCCAGGTCACACTGAGTAAATGAGACAGAGACCCCCTTTCATTCTTTGCACCATATGCCAAGCATCTTGCACGCTGGGCACGGGGCAATAGCAGCACACCATGTTTATATACTTGTGCCAGGAGCTGTGGACATTGCCACAAGTGCAGAAGCAATAAAGACTTAGAAAAATTTCTAAACCTGCAATGATTTTTGTCACGGATTACCCCCTCACCCCATTCCCCTACTGTGGTCTCTCACTCTGCTTGGTTTCCCATTCCATTTTCTTCCAAAGTGACCCCCCAAGCCCGAACAAACAAAACCAGATATGAGACTAAAATGCTATTTTGCGTCACTGCAGCAGCCCTTTGTTTTGCCTCATTTGTTTAGCTCTAGTTTGTAAGAACTTTGGAGCAGTGGCTCTCAATTGCTCTTTGTTTACATCTCATCTGCAAAAGTGCCTCCTCCTTCTTCGCTGGCTCTTGTACTCTACCACAATAAAGATGACTATTAATAATATGACCTTCAGCTAGCTGGAATGTATTCAGCAATTTAAGGCATTGACATTGGAGAAACCCTTATGAATGCCTGAGATCATATAACCCTTCGATTTGTTTTCAGGCCTATCTCCAAACTGTGGTTAAGTAGCTATCATTTCTAACATTTGCATTCCTCTTACCCCATAGTGTGTGGGGGAGATGGTACTATCATAATTATACCACATTCTTCTGGGTTCCATAACTAGCTATTATTTTGCTAATGGAATATTCAAGCAGTCTGCAGTAATTTATCAAATAGTCCCAAGTCCCATTTTCTCTGTGTGAATCTTTTTGTTCACAGGTAAATTGATGTGTGGGGGGTTATCAAGGCTTTTTTGTAATTCAAATTAACCATTCCACCCCTCTCTTGGAAAAAAAGATCGTTAGACACAGAATGTTATTTTTTTTTCTAATGATGTTTAGAATTAGAATTGTGCAGGCTTCCTGTGAGTGGCAATTTCTGCATTTTAATTCATTCTTACAATGTTTTTGCATTTTAACGCCTAATTTTGAAAATTTGCCTAAACTAAAGGCGAGCAAAATGTAATTTCATTTCTCCTTACAACTATTGTCTGCTCCACTGTCAGATTAAACTGCCAACAGTGTAGAGTGCCATTGAATTGGAGATGAGAGGGAAAAAAACCATCACCCTCTCCATTTATTTTACTTTCAGTAAAAAAAAGCCAACCCCCCAAACCTGGATGTATACTTAGACCACACTGAAAACACACACACACACACACACACACACACACACACACACACACGTACTCCCACACACACACACTCACATCCCTTCCACTGTGTATTTCTCTGTAAAAGAGGAGGAGGGAAGGGGTGTGCACACATGCACACTCCTGCAGCCACACATGCACACATGTATGCAGTGTAGGAGAGGAACCAGTGCCTAATAAAAGAAGAGCATGTGCAAATGACTTCTATGAGTGATAACATTTCTTGTCTTCTCCACAACTGTCTCTGCCAAAGTCCCTCACTTATCCCCTAACTATGGTTAGGAAATTAATGGCTGGCAATGTCAAGTGAAGAGTTTTGGCTTAGAGTGACAGAATGGCTGAGGTGAGAAGCGACCTGTGGAGACCATCTAGTCCAACCCAAGCTTTGATCAAGATCATAGATGACACAAAACTAAAAGTGATTGATACACCTGATGGTTGTCAGCAAGAGCAGGTTGCTCAGGATTTTGTCTGGTTTTGAATATCCTCATGGATGAAGACTGCACAACCTTTCTGGGCAAATATTTGAACATCCTTAGTGTTAAAAAATAAGCATTTTTTTACATTTAAATGGACTTCAATTTGTGCCAATTGTCCCTTTTCCTGCCACTGTGCATCACTATGAAAGTTCATCCTTGTCGGGTATTTACACATAAAGCTCTCTCAGAGCCTTCTCACCTCTGGGCTGAGCAGTCCCAGCTGTCTCAGCCTCTCCTCCTATCTCAGATGCTCCAAATCCTTAATCATCATGGCATTTTGCTGGATCCTCTGCAGTGTGCTCACTTGCACAGGGGAGCCCAGATCTGGATCCAGTACTTCAGTCACATCTCATCAGGGCAAACTAGAGGGAAGGGGTCACCTCACTTGATGTGCTGACAGTGCTCTTCCCAGTGCACTCCACCACACTGTTGGTTTTCTTTGCTTCAGGAGCATATTGCCAACTGATGCCAACTTGGTGCCTGCCAAGATCTCTGGGGCCTTTTTTGCCAGTCTATTTTACAATAGTTTGGCCCCAGCCTGGCGTGGTGCATGGACAGGACCTGACATTTCCCTTTCTTGAACTTCAGGAGATTCTTGTCACTCATTTCTCTAGTCTGTGGATGGCAGCACAACCATCAGGTGTATCAGCCACTCCTTCCATTTTTTGTAATCTGCAATCTTGCTAAAGGCAAGTTCTGTCTCATGATCCAGGTGATTAATGAAGATATGAAATACTAGCTGCAGGACTGATTTCAGTGACACAACATAGTGACTGGCGCTAGCTGAACTGTTTGTGTCACTGATCACAAAATACTAAGCCCATCAATTCTACCAATTCTTACCCTACCTCAGAGTCCACAACCTTCATTCATCTCACCTCATAGTCCATACTTCCTTGATTTTCTGTATAGATGCAAGGGGAAGCAGTACTGAGTGTTACAGAGGAAATGAAATTTTAAAAATCATATGGAGAGGTTATTGCCTTCATCTGCCTCTATAAAAGTTTTGTCCATCTCATCTTCTTAGATCCTCTTTTCACCACAAATATAAGTGGCATCACATGGCTTCTCTAGGGATCTACTTTTATAAAGTACATTACAAGGAGAGATATTTACTTTTTCAACCCACAAGGTTAATTTTCCTTTGCATTGGAATGCCACGTGCTGCCATGAGTTTGCATTCCACTTAGGGTGTATGAATACAAGAACCTGTTTACTCCCTCTCTTATAGAAACAGTTCCCACTCATTTTTTGTGAGGTCGAAGCAGAACCAGCTAATAAGTAGTTTGAAGATCAGTCCATGAGGCATGAAAGCAGAAAATCTGCCAGCCATAAGGTTTTTCATTCCTAACTTATAACTATCTGGTCTTTTCTAATGAAAACCATTCTGTCACAAAAAATTACTGATTTTTCCCAGTAGTTTATCTTTCTGCAGCCTTAGTTCAGGTGATATTGAGCCAGGTATCATCTGAATGTGCTGACCTGGTATAGTATGTTTATTCAATGCATTGATAATTTCTGAAGTGCTCTGCTTATTGAAATACATAAAAATCAGAATAATGAAAGGACTTGAACTTCACCAGTTATCACTCAACCAGTTTCTCCAGCCTTCAGTCCATGCCTTCAGAATAAACTGGTTTCCTCCCTTACCTGCTGGATAATCAGGGCTGATTTTAGGTCTTCCAGAACACACATCAAATCTGCAAACCTTGGATGCCTACTGCACATCCATGGGAGGGGCCTTTTGGGTGGGGTATTGTGACAGTATAGCATGAAAACAAATGAGTCAGGTATTCATTTTTATCCAAATGACACCAACAGTACTGGCAGAGACAGCTGGGGAGGTGGGCAGGAATTTCCAGCTGCATTAGGAATTCCTACCAGAAGAAGTGTATCCAACATGTAATATGGAAATTTTAACCCTGAAGCAATGTCCTGCTGTAAACAGCAAACCTCTTGCAACTCTGTGCATGCAGGCATTGTTTTTAATTTCCATTTTAGAACATACGTCAGATCTTGTGCTGTTGTAACATATTCCATTTGAACCACATCACCCCCATTTATAAATTCCTCATTTGAAGTGGTGAAATGCCAGAGGTTGCTCGATTGCCACATTCACTGGACATAAATACTCTGAAGGTGAGCGTCACTAGCCACATTACTAGCTGAAGAAAGTTGTGCAATATAAACATTTGGTTGGTAAATAAATAATCCATAAATGTCTTAGAATGCAAGCTGCTGAGAGCAGCTTAGGGTAAATGTAAATCCTCTGTGGTTCCAGTAGATTTGTGGCATTATGATTAAACCAAAATTCACTCATTTGTTTTCCTCATCTTCTACAGTGAAGGTTGCTATCAATGAAAATCTGTAGTCTTTGCCTAAGACAAAGATCTGTAAAGATAGTTGAAGGTTATCCTCTGGATTTATGTTTGCTTCTTTGGAAGTATGAGGTTTGGTGTGTGTTTTGCTGGAGCAGGGAGGTAAAGCAATGAAACAAAGTTAAAGGTCTGTAATTATATTTTGAAACTGTATAGAAAGACAGAGGTATGGTTTGTGTGCCATAGTAACGCTTCTATGAATACAGTATCTTGACACTGTTTTAAAAAGCTACACAAGCCATTATTTACACTATACAGTAAAAAGCTATGTTTCATTTATGATTCCTGTAGATAAAGACAGAATTACAGTACATATTTTGCTGGCAAAGATCAGCTGGTTAAAGGTTTCTTATCTTCATACCAACAAAACAAAACTGTATATAAAAAAAAGTTTATAATAAGATATTCTATTAAAAGCATGCTTTGGCTAACATAGCTACATATACTCAGGGGAGTGCTGGGGAAGCTTGAATAAGTCTTGGCACTGCTACAACTCTGCCTGTGTAAAAGCATTGCAATCATGAAAGCATTTGCCATCACAACACAGCGGTATAACTATTCAGACTTATACGGATTTGTCCTGAAATGGAATTAAACACCAGCGCAGCTTAACAAGACAGGAAGGTATTAGACACATACAGGAGACATTTGGTGATTCATAGGTGCTCATAATCTACCACAGCACTTACCAGGGATGATCTTTGCAACATGGAAAATGATGCAAACTCATTTTGCAACAGGCTGATGAAAGAGACAGAAGAGAGCAGCAGTTGCCACACTACCAAGTGAAACTGAAGCAGAGCAGCCTGTCTAGGCTGAACTGAGTGCTCCAGTGCTAATCCTGTGAGCTAGTCCAGCATTTATTCATACAGTGACAAAATGGAACAAGATGTTTGGGGAAGGGAGGTAAGGGAAGATGATAACTGCATCAGCAACACAAATTCTCTTTTTCATCCTAATTGATGATACTGCAAGAGGCAACCAGAGCACATCATGTGTACCCTCATGATACTGCTGTTTCATCTGACTAGGATCCTGCTTTTCAGCTTATTTGATCAGTTCACATTGTCCAGAGAGGAATCCTACCAATTGTGCTGCAATCCTAAGCTGCCAATGGGCACATACGCACACACTGAGGAAGACTGGCCCAACATTAAAGGCACTGTTCCTCAGAAACCAGGACTGCAGTTCTTGCTTTGCCTTGGATTCTGCTCTCACTCATTACCTGGGTATGGGTGAGCATAGGCAGAATAAAATTTCTCCCCCTCTACCAAGGCAAAGAAAGGAAGAGTAAAAGTTGTCAGCTGCTCATGCATACAGATAGGTTAAACTGTTAAAGACACACTGCCAGCTTAGTGTGTAATCAATCATATTTCAGTCATCGACATTTGGGGCCAGACCCAATACTCTGCACTTCTGCCATGGTTGACACAATGTCACTCTGATCTCACTTGTCTCATTCTGCCACAGAATGTATTATCATTGCTTTTACTATAACAACACATTTTTTCTGAGGCAAATAGAGTTCTGCTTCCCAGAAGCATCTCATATACAAAATAAAATAAATCTCACAGATGAATTGGATGCTCAGCTGCAGCACCCTCTTTCCACCAGACATTTTTCTGCAATTACATGTCCAAAAGAATTTTCCAAAATAACAACACTTCCACTTTCTTCTTCTGTGAAATTAGAAGCCTTCCTGCCTTTTTTCCTCAAGATTTTCCTAGTTCAGCATATTAATTCAGGAGTTTTTCTTTCTATCTGCCATGCTGCTGTACAGTGATTTCATTAGTTCATGTGGAAAGGAAGGCTAAAACTGCTTGTCCTGCTAATACCGCTGCTTTTGAGGATACACTTCACCTTTTCAAACCAATACATGGTAAAATATGATCAGAAAGTCTTTCTTTTCTGAGAACCAAAACAAATAGGGAGTCTAAAAACTGAAAGCATAGTGCATTTTGTAATAATTCAGGAGTCTTCAAGATTAAGAGACCACACACTGATACATTTCCTAATTTTTGATCTGCCTCACTGTTCACGAATAAACACACTCAGCTGCCATGACTAGGAGAGGAACCAAAATGGGAGGCAAATCTTTTCTGAAGAGAGGCATATCACTCCCACCTTTTACAGAGGCAGGATCCTGCAACACTCAGAGGCTGTGTCCATGGCCTATTCACATAGAAAACAGGAGCTTTCCTGTTTCTTGGGAAAGATGTCAGGCCAATCTTCCCTAAGCCCCATCCTGTTTAAACTAAGATTGCCCTGCTCTCATCTCTTACTGTTGCCATTGCCTGGTTAACACAAAACTCAACTGAAAACACATGATATTGAATAGGATTTAAACATATGCATGCAAGCACAGTAACCACAGTTCATGTGAAGGTCTTTCACAAGGTCACTGTCCCCTCAGCAATATTGTGGGACAGTAGAATTTATAGCTGGTCCAAGCACAAAAGTTCACATTGCTGTTTTATATTTGACATCCTAGTAAGCTCAGAAAAGGCAAAACTTACATCTTACTCTTGATCCTGACAAAGACCTTACACAAGCCCCACCACTGCAGCTGTTTCTACTGAGAAGTCTTAATTTTGCTGAAAATCCTTTCCTGCCCCCTTGCATTCAAAATCAATATGTGGTAGTGAGTTATTTCATTAAGTGCTCCTCATGCTCTGCACACAGCTCGTCTTTGAGGACAACCTTTAGATATACCTGCTGCCTGCAGTGCTGCTAATAAAAGGACACCTGGTATTTTGTAATGGGGATATGCCGTGTGGGAATCTTCATAAATATATAATTGCTCCTCTTACTAGGGAAAGAAAATTGTCTTTTGGTCCTTAGTGAGACATATTTGCTCCCTACCCTCCTTCACCTCCAGGCTGACCTCTTGCCTACAGACAGGAATGAAGACAACCTTAAGTGACAATGAGACAAATTGCATTTTATAGTGAACTGTTTTTTCAATTATTTTTCTCCTCTCTATTTCTTCTGGCTGACCCAGACCAGGTTGTTGATCTGACAGGGGTTCCTAACCTCCAGATTAAAATATGCAAATTATTATCTTTCCTTCTGCTTACACTGGTGCCAGATACATTGAAACTACAAGAAAATCGTTGATTTAGTTTTATATAAGATGAACATAGTTACTCATTTTTATCATCTTCTTTAATAAAATAAACCCAGTTTAACATTATGTAATCAACGTTCAGGTACAGTACAGATCATAGTGTGCTTTATGTTCTCTGAGGCAGATGCTGCTTAAAAAAATCAAACAACTTCTGAAAATCTCTAACACTTCCTACTTTCTACCTTACATCACCCACCTTCAAATTAGTATTAAATAAATTATACTAAAACAATGGAAAGAAAAGCAGATGCAACTCATCAGCTTTGGACTTCCTACAGATAATTCATGCCGAAGTAATTAGATTGATTTTAATGAAAATTGTCTAAAAATTTTACAAATAAATTATTTCCAAAATGCATGGATACATTCCAGTTTTCCAGTCACTATAAAGCTAAATTTGGCTGATATTTTTAAACTACAAAGTTATACTACACAAAGAATAGTTCTGTGCAAGGATTTTCCTTTGTAATTCCTCTTAGGTAACTAATTCTAAAAAACCCTGTTTGGTAGTATCATCATTAATAATGATAATATAACAGATATCTTCAAGTACACAGAGATATAAATATACAGGTTATTGAGGGAGAACTGTATGTGGTCAAAACAAACTTTCCAGGGAAGTGTGGAGACATGCAGCTAAAAAAAAAATAGTATTTCCATAAACATGAATCCCTTTCTGCCCCAGATACTATTAAAGTATAACATAATAGCTGAAAATCTGTAATTTCATAAATACAGTCCTACATAATTGATTTAATTTTATCAACATGTGACATGATAGGGGTACTGATTGAAACAAAATGCATGTGTTAGTAGCAAGAGAAAATATAAGTTGCTATAAATCATGGTAATCTTCCCCAAATGCCTGGGGAATGCTGCATTTTTAAAAAGGCCCACTTCTAGCCTGTTACACCTTGGCAGCCCCTAGCTAATATAATTATAATTGTCTTATTAAATACATGAGCATCTGCATAGGATTTCCTCATATTTCATTTCACCCACTTGTACGTCCACAAATGGAGAAGTTTCTGAAATTTTGTAATGTGGTAATTTTGGCAAGATGTTATTAAAAGTTTCTAACCTTACCCTAATGCATTGTAAAGACCATTTCAAGCAGCTAGGCTACAGCATGTTAAGAAATTTTCTCCTGAAAACTGCATGTTGCCCCTATTTCAGCTGTAATGTGGGCCTGCACTGACAGTCTCCAAAGCAATGATAAATAAAATTCCTGCAATGACAAATTGCCAACTCCTTTAATTAGACTCTGAGTGTGTCCATTGTAGGAGCTTTTTAACTCATTACTAATGTGCAGCAGAAGATGCAATAATTTCTTAAACCACAAGTTTTAGTTACTTGCAATTGCATAACGCAAAATTCAAAGAAGCACAGGTGTTTAGTTTGGAAAAGACCTTTAAGATCATCAAGTCCAACCATTAACCCAGCACTGCCCACCGTTAAACCATATACCTCAGTGCCACATCTACGCATCTTTAAAGTACCTCAATCACTGGTCACTCAATCACCTCCCTGGGCTGCCTCTTCCAACACTTGACAACCCTGCTGGAGAAGTAATTTTTTCTAAAATCCAACCTAAACCTCCCTGGCACAACTTGTGGCCATTTCCTCTTGTCCTGTCACTTGCCACTTGGCAGAAGAGCCTGATCTCCCTCTCAACACACCCTCCTTTCAGGCAGTTGTGGAGAGTCATAAGGTCCCCACTGAGCCTCCTTTCCTCCAGGTTAAACACCCTCGGCTCCCTCAGCTACTCCTTATAGGACTTGTGCTCCTGACCTTTCTTCAGCAGATGTAGCCTCACCAATGCCAAGTACAGAGAGAGGATCACTGCTCTGATCCTGCTGTCCACGCTGTTCCTGATACAGGCCAGAATGCCATTGGCCTTCTTGGCCACCTGGGCACACACTGGCTCATGTTCACCAACTGCCAACCAGCATCCCCAGGTCCTTTTCTGCTGGGCAGTTTTCCAGCCACTCTTTCCCAGCCTGTGGCAATGCATAGAGTTGCTGTGACCCAAGTGATGCACCCAGCACCTGGCCTTATTGAACATCATATTATTGGCCTTTGTCCATTGATCCATCTGTCCAGATCCTTCTGTTTCCCTCCCTGTGCACCGCCCTAAAGCACCCCACCACTAATCAGGTTGGTAATTTACCTCAGCTTCTCAGTTGTCTAACAGAAAAAGAGATTTCTGTGATTTCAGTGAGTTTGGAGATGAGTAAGTTACAGCTCAGTAATTATGCCTCTAGCAAGGGATTCAGGTCTCTCTGACAGACTCCCTGTGCAACCATAACCACATCACATGGAGCTACATATACAAAATTTACATTTCCCAAAAACCCCAACAGAAACCAAATCTGATACTTAAGCACAAATAAGCTTTTCCCTTGGAAACGCAGCTGAACACTTGAGAGGCTGCAGGCTTTTGCGCCGCAGCCACCAAAGTAAGTCACATCACTTTGTGTGTGCCCACGGACCAATCTAGCCAGGCTGCAAATCTTACAATCCATCTCTTCCCTGTAATTAGACTTCACAAATTAGTCTCATGCCATGTCTGTGTTTATGCACAAACAAGTATTTTAATTTGCAATTCTTGGTTTTGTCAAGGAGGTAAAACTAACTGTTCGGTCATTGTTAGAGCTAAAAAAGTAAGTTGGGCATTCATATTCACAGAAACAATTTGAGTAATTCAGTCCAAAATTCTGCTTCAGTCATAACATCACAGCTTTATCAACACACAGGTCTTTGCCTCACCCACAAGAAAATGTCTAAATCTGAAAAAAACAAACACATCTATCCACAGAGTTTCTTTCTGAGCCTCTCCCTTTTTCTGTCTCTAGATGTAAAATGTACTAACTCTTCACTATACAAAGAATCTCGCTATCTGAATTGCCATATTTTTTTGTGGACAGGTTATCCTAAGTCTGTAACAACTTTGGATGTTTCTCCCTGAAACACTCCAGCATGATCACATGCTACATCCTTACGTGTAACAGATACCTTCAATTTCATGCTACAAAACATTTCAGTAACTGGCAGCAACAAAGCTCTCCCAGCTTCTCCAGAATCTTTGAAGAGAAAAAAATCACACACAAAAATAACAATGATGTTGTGAGACCCTGTGATGCCCAAAAGAGAGAACAAAATGTTGTGTAACTCTGCAAGGAGCTCTCCCCAAAGAGAGTGCACACCACCTAGTGCATGCCACCTGGTTCTAGTATTTATTGAGGAACTTGGCCAAAATCTCAGTGATCTTTCTTGTTCTCCTTCCCTTCAATCCTTGCTCTCTCCCCACGACCGTCTGGGGAGGCTGGCATTCCTTCTGTGAGTGACTCAGATCAGATAACACCTAGAAATTTAATGTATCTTAGCATTTAATCAACATATTGTAAGAATTATTCATAAAAATCATGAAGGATTACAGTTACACTGATAATGTAAAGAAAAAGAGTTTAGGATCCTCTTACCAATCCTTCAGCCTGCTACTTCATACAAATAATTCTGCTTAGGATTTCTTATGAACTGCACTCTATTTAAAATCCTTTCTTAAAGTCTGGAAAATGAATTTTAGAAAAAGTTTCAATTTAAACTTGGTCACAATTTACATGCTAGATTAATCTTGCAGACTTTTAATGGGTATATTAATTAGACATCATTAACTCCAATATCAGACATGAATTTCTATTGTCTCTTAAACCAAATATGATTAACTTCACTCATCCTCAAGGGTATAATTTTGCAAAAATTAGCGAGCACAAGAGTATCAGCTATTATAGTATTAAAAGTGTCATTTTGTTCATGATTTCATGTGCAGGTCTAGACCAGTCTAGAAAGCATCTGGAATCTCATGCATTTTACACCAATATCCTTGTGGGATTGAAGACAGAAATCACGTGGGAAATAGTTTAGAACTCCCACCATTCCTATATTCTAAGGTAAGTTATCTGAAAGAGAATTATCTCACCTCAAATGGACCTTTTTTAAACATAACAGTGTGCCTTGAAATACTGCAAATGTCCTACTGATGATGCTGAAATCTCTTCTACAAAGGTGTGTGAAGTTCTTGTGCAGAGAGCAGCTCTGCATTTCCCAAAGACTTCCATTACAAGCACGGCATAATCACAGAAGCTGGTTGTTTGGGAGTTTTTTGTCACAGCATTAGACATTCTGTGCCTAGTCCTTCTTTCACTTGTCCTGACAGAGCCACTTTACTTTTGAGGAAGTTAAGTAATTTATGGAAAGTAGGTCAGCAAACTAAACATTCCCAGTACATGAGGCTATTCTGGAGGCTGGTACTCATTCAAAGGATGGTAAGAGACCTGTTGCTTTTCCTGCTAGTGCATTCCCCACAGTACAGAGAGTAACATCTCTTTCACACACATAGATTATTCTGTTCATGGCATTGCATTAAACCTCATGTAATCAGAATTAGAGCTAAATATTCAGGCCCATCTGAGAGAGTAGCCACAAACCCATGCATCTTCTCATTTGTTTACACTCCTGTCTGCTCCTTCCATATGACCTAGTAGTCCCCAGTGCTCAATCAAATAAAGGTGAACACAGCAAAGCGTTCACTACTCTCCATCTGCACAGGACAGATAATGAATCAAACTTCTGTCACACAATCACTCCTAAAGGGAGAAGTCACAGAGTGATCAATTGGTGCTTCATCAAATGGACCTCTTGTCCTCCCAGCTCCAACTCTTCTGATTGTTTTCCATTAAATATCTGAGACAAAGAACTGTTGACCTCAAATTTTAAACTTCAACTTTCAGCATCGATCAGCAGTAAATAATGGATAGGTCATATATTTCCATGCTATATCAATTTTTCTTCAGCTGGTGTATCAATTCACAAGGATGCAACTCTGTCCCCAGAGATCACAGAGATCTTTGAAGTTCCTTTAAACTGAGAGCAATCCAGAACTTTATAGACATAAATCATCTTCTGATTGGTAGGGACATCAGACAGTTGACAGACAACGTTTGGGACCATTTATGTAATTTTAGGCAAGCCACTGCACATCTCTCAAGCTTTCAGAGAATTAATTGATTCAGGATAATATCATCAGCTTAGAGCTGAGAAAGAAAACACTATATTTTTTTGAGTGTGTTATGATTTCCCAGGATACTCGGAAATCAGTGGGCAAGAAACTAAAGCTAATTTTGGATGAGGCAACATGTAAAGCAAATGCCTATAAAAAAGAAGTATAATAATGCCTATATAAAAGAATAACTAGTGCATCTATTTAAATATTTAAGCCTGAGAATCAACTGTGATAGGAATGGGGAGAAAAAGATATCTACATTTTTCTATGTTAAAACTTTTCTTGCTGTAGATATTTTTCATATTGCACAGCTTCATCTAGTGACATCCAGCTGTTCCATCGTTTTAAAAAGAAATCACACATCTTCAAAATCAAGCCCCTTCCCTGATGAGCTCAGTAACACGAGAGTGTGGGATACTTCCTTGCCTTTTCTCACACTGCAGTTTCATGGTTTTTAGCAAGTTCTCATTTTCTAGGCAACAAAACGCTAGCCTCTTCAGCAGCTTTCCTTCCTTGTATGAACCTTATTTTCAGCAGGCAATGTCCATCCAGACAGAATTCCCTAATTTCTTATACTAGTAATGAACCTCTACAAGCAGACAACAAGGAGCTTTTTTTGTATTGGTTACATTCTGGGGAAATATAGCCTCATTTCATACACCAGGGCCTCAGGCTTGCTTATATTAGCTTACATCGTGGAGGAACTTGGCCTAGTAATTCCCAGTGTTGGCTCATCATTGCTAAATTATCAATAGATATCTTCTGTTTGGCTGGGTGTCCAGGCAGCTTTCTTTTAAATTCTTAATCCCACTTAAACAACATGTTCTTAGCAAAAACAAGTGCCGGTTTCCACACAGCAACTAAAGTCACTAAATAAAGCACAGCTACCACCAATTACCTTCTCTCCAGCATGACTCACCAAAATGCTGGGGACTAAAGGCTATCTGACAGTTCTGTTTCTGATGCTGCTACTCCTGCTTTTCCCAGTGAGCTCTTCAGCTATCTCCCTCAGAGAGTCCAGAAAATAGTCATATTCTGCATTGCCCTTCTTGGTGCAATGGGCTTAGATCAGCCTCAAATCACCACATCAACCCCACCACTGAATGTATCCCAATCCATTCATGGTTCTCAAGCATCTGGGTGCCTTCCAGATGTCTTCACCAAAATTTAGTTTTCTTCTCCATAGACTCATAGAATTGTGGAATCATAGACTGGTTTGGGTTGGAAGGCACCTTAAAGATCACCTAGTTTCAATCCTTCCCCACCCGTGGCTGAGACACCTCCCACTAGGCCAGGTTGCTCAAAACCCCATTCATAGGCCCTTAAACTGCTCATGTACTTTATGAGTAGGTCTTATTCTTCTTTTTGTGACTGCAAAGAGTCCTGTTGTCATGATAACTTTATCCCCACATTCTATCTGCTGTGCTTCCATTAAAAACCATCCCAAATCTGTTGTAACTGAAAATGTTTTGTACTGGGGAAAAAAGCAAGTAGCACATCAGGCAAAGCAAGAAAGCAACACAAAAGAATGGCAGCGGATAAGTATATACATCAAAAAGGCTGGATAATACTTGATGAGAGAAGTTAAACATTTACCTATTATAAAAGAAATACAGTCCTCTTGTCACAAATATACTTCCTTTCAACTTGTTCTTTCACTAATAAAATACATAAATACATTATGGCATTGCTGAGCAATAAAAAAAAACCAAACTGCTCTTATCCGTATACTTTGTAGGCCATAAAATGGGGGCCCAGGTTTCCCAACCTATTTTAAGACTTCCTAAGGTATTTCAGACATGCAGGAATAGAACAGATGTATCACAAAATTTGATTCTTCACAATACAATTTATAACCACATTTGTCACAATATCCTAAAAATTTTTTGTACACTTAAACAACTTGATAAGTCTTAATCACAGTTGCATTGAGAATTTTTGTGGCTACTGCTAGCAAGTACGTCAACTATAATTCAGGAGAGCCTGATTTGGGACATTAATCTTCATAAAGAATAACTCATCTTTAAATTCATGTATAAGCTCTATTTACTTCCATGGTTAATAAATTCTGTAAATACATATCCCTGAATGATTTCTTTAGTCAGCATCTTGTGTTCTGTAGGGAGGGATCCTGAACCATTCCCATGGATGCACTTAATTACTTTTCTCTCAGCTGTAAATGGAAGGGACATCCATGTCTTCTGGACAAGCACTGCTGGTGTCACCTGGGACAGACTGCATGGATACAACTGAGAATATGGAAGGTTTCCCTTCACTGGGGAACTGCAATAGCACTCATGTAGGGATACAGACCAAATTTTTCTCTACCTCCTCACTAAACAGATTGTCAGAAGCTGATCACCAAACTGTAGATATGCTGTTAAACCCTAAATGTTTTTAACATGGACTCTTCTTCCAGTTCCAACATGGCATCCACTCATGCCTTTCTTTTTTGCAGTAGTTACTGCCTATTTAATATTTTAAGTTGCTTTAAATAATGCAGTTACTTATCTATTTGCCTGCAAAAAGATAATAAAGAAAAGCTCACAGAGATATGGTTAGCTCTAAAAGTCACATAAAAGTTGGGAGAGAATACAAAGAGACAGACTTTCACCAGAATGTGGGAGAATAGGCTGCAAATATTTCAGTTGAGTGGATTTTATTTTGCATTCTATCTGGTTTCACTTATATGTTAATTGAAGGGAAATGGTGATAGAAAATAGAGCACTTTCCCATGCTGTGTCTAAAGCTTTTTTAATGATTAAATGTCATCATATCTCAAGAGCAACAAAAATACTGGTAAAAGTCATCTTAATTTTTAAAAACAAATATGCATGAGAACTGGTTGTAGCTGGACATAGTTTTGGATTAGAGCAGGTCTGTCACTAGAGTAAATTTTATTTTGATGTACCCAGGAGAGTTTGTATTAGGTTCTTCAGGAAAAAATACAGAAAAAAATATTTTTAAATCTTTTACTAAAAGACTTTTAATGTTTCTTTGGCTAAAACCATCCCTCTGTGTAGAAGACTGGCCACATCACTTGCTATTGTCACAAGTGAAAATATCTCTAGGGACATAAACATATCTCCTGAGAACAAGAGCCAATCTCTGCTTTCACTCCAACAGCTGTACCTTTCTTTCATAAGTGAAAACAGGTTTGGCCCTTAATAGGAAAAGAAGGCAAGGCAAAAAAAGTCAGAGAAAAGCAAACAGCTAAGGACAGCACAAAAGGGAAAAATGGGCCACAGAAAAACTTGTCTCACTTGTTCTCCAGTTGACGATGCCTAATCTAGAAATTTTTCCCATTCCTGCTGTCTTGACTGTGGTTGAACTAAGAACCTGTCCCCATATATTGAAATACTTCATCAGACTCCCATATAATGCACTAGCCAGTTGTAAGGTGTCTATATCAATGCACATATTTATACCTCATTTAAATATCCAATCTTAAACAAAGCAAGGAGCTCTAACTGCTCAATTTCCATGTATTTTACATTGACATTTCTATATTCCTTTTTATTTGGTCACAAACAGTTTTGTTGCCTCAGTTTTCTTACACTTTGGGACAAAGTTTTTGAAACAGAGAATCTTCAATAAAATAATAAAACCCGACTTTTATACTCCCGTTGATCAAAAGAAAATAACTAGTCTGTTAAGTAAATAAGAGATTGCTATTTTTTTATTGTGTTCCATTAATTTTAGAACTCAATCATGATATTTCACAGAAAGTTTTGTTCTGTTAGCACATGCATTCAGACACGTTTTTTTAAGTATGTATGTATTTGGATTTCAGATGTCTCTATTCCCACCAAAGAATTCTCACAAGATTCCTATTATCCCATTTTCCCTCTTTTTTTTGGACTTGCACTTTGACCCTGGCATTCTCAAAAGGGCACTTTGTTTTTTACATTAGACTTCTACCACAGACTGGTTTTCTAAACAATAAAATAGAGTAACTTGCAGTCCATACTTGTCCAGAGTAGGAGAGACAGGCTCCACAAGCCAAATATATACAATGGGAAAGTATAATTTAAAGTGTTCCAGACTAAACATTTTAAAATCAGACAAAATAAGTATTTCAAAGCACTAACCTGAAAACTATTGCTGGAGCTTGATGTTGTTCCTGCTGTAGTTCCTTGTTAAAAGACCATGAATTTTTAATGCTTTCAGACATCCTACAGATAGCATAAGCAGTATACATTGGATCACAAATTATTTGCTGTCCTTCAGCATAACCTACAATATCCAGTGCTGTAGCTTTGAAATTAGGAGATTCTGTAGTTAAAAGAATGCCTGCCTCTGCTAGGATCAGTTGTTTACTTTGCTATGTGTGCTATTTTGAACAAGAACTTCTAGCTATATAAAATAAGAATGCCAGGCTCAGGACAGTAGTAATAATAAGCATAATTACTGTTATCATTCTGTGCCTTTCATCACTCACAGCTCCAACCCACCAAAACCAGCATACAAGGACTTAGCTGAAGTAAGAACTTAACAGCAGGACAGATCCCTCCTCTACTAGTAATATACTGCTGCTTCTTCCAGGTATTGAATTTACCAAACCTCTAGGCTTCTACCTTTTTGGACAGGCTCTCACCAGACTCCGAAAGAAATATAAATATTATCAAAATACGTATGGCATCTGCTGTATTCATCAGATTTTCTCTCCAGAGGTTTGGGAGTTTTGGTTGTTTGGGGGTTTTGCTGGGTGATTGTTGTTGATGTTTTCTGGTTTGGAGGGGGTTTTTTCGCGTTTTTTGTTTGTTTGTTTTTTGGTTTGAGTTTTTTTTTTGTTTGTTTGTTTTTCAGGGGTATTTTGCTCTTTTTCAGTGTTTTCAGGGGGGTGGTTTTTGGTTTTGGGGGAGATTGTGCGGGGTTTTTTTTTGGTTTGGGTTTTTTTTGGTGAGGTTTTTGGTAGGGGGTTTTGTTTGGTTTTGAGGGATGGAAGGATGCTAGCTATAGGATTGAGCAGTAGGGCATTCAGCTCTACTTAATTATCGCTTAACCTTCAGCATGAAGATGTGACTATGTCCTATGCAGAAATGTTCATGACATTAAACAGGAAAGCATTTAGAGATTTTCTAGGGTCTGTCCCCCAAGAAAATCACCTGCTTGAGCATTAAAAACAGTAGTGTAGATAAGGAAGTATCAAAACTGTATTTATTATTCTAACCAGAAAAATGAGATTTCTTTTTTAAAAAGAAAAATAAAACAGTCTTGCTCCTCAGGAGCCCAAGAAAAGCTCTGATATCTTGCAATTACACTACTGTAGATCTCAGTTTCAGGTGATTTCATGTTCCAGCAGGAAGTGTCATGGTCTCTGTGTCACATAGAAGTAAACTGAGATGTCACACAAGCTATTTCTAGAGCCTTCAGAAGGATCTAGAGGAGTTAAACTCCTCTGACCAGTGGAACCATCCCTAGTCTGGTGCTTTGCTTCCCAAGTTGCTTTATCCAGCTTTCTTTGGGAGAAAACATGTTCTGAAACAAGTGCATCATTTAAACACACAATACTCTTGTCAGTGAGGAACAAGCATTGCATACTACTTACTGTTTTTATTATCCCTTCCAAAATTTATGACTGAGCAAAGTACTTCTCAGTCAGTAAGGCATGAAATCTTGGATTCTCTTCTAGCTTTACTCAGAGATTCTGTTAGCAGGCGGTTTATGTCCAAATTACCACTTCCCCTTTTAGAGTTGAATCTGATAACCCTACTCAGATAAGATTCCAAGAGTTTAAAACAAATATGCACCTGGGATTTACTACCATGGTTGACGTATTTCTAAGAAGGAACTTCTAATCTAAAAGGAGCAAGTGTTGGCTCTGAGTTAAGATTCAGAGGCAGAAGAGCAGGTGGCACACGAGAACACTCTGTGCTGAAGCTAGTAATGTTTTATAAATTTCAATTAAGTGTTGAACGCCAAGCATCCAGTACAATTTGCAGTGGTTAGAAGCTATGACACAGAGGGAGATAAAAACTGTCCACTTTTATGAGATGAGTTAGTTATTTTACAGTATTTAATTAGATATTAATAGGGATCGGGTCATAAAGCAAAAAGAGTAACATGAATTATGGAATAATCTATAAGCCAATAGAAAATAACAGAATTTTATTTTAACATCCAAAACCATTCTGCAACATCACCAGTAGGACAGGACAATTTGTGACTCATTGCTAGGTGCAACTGAACGCTACACAATTTGTGCATGCATGTGTGTGAATGTACTTTATTATTTGCATGGTACAAAAGCTATTCATTAAAGTGACTATATATAACATAGTTGTTGAGGGCCACTAAGAGTAAATATTTGCACTACCCTCATATTTCCTATTTTCTAAATCAAGATTGGCATTAACAGATGACATAAATTTCCAGGCTCTGTTACAAAGCAATTAGTTCATATGTGACCACGCATTATAAGGAAGACTGTAAGAACTATAAAGAAATCCTTTTCAGCTCTCAGAAGCAAGCAACAACCTGACTCATGACTCATCTTAGAGTAGCTAGTTATTAGTGCCTTCTTCTAGAACAAGTCCCTGTATGGACACTCTTTCTGGAATAAGAATATTGTCACAGAGGGTTACTACAACCCACACTCTCACTCTGGGGAAAAGAAAATCCTAATACTGCTTTGCAGAATTTATTTCACAGCAGCTATTTTGTAGATTCCCACTATAGTGGTTTGACCCTGGCTGGATGCCAGGTGCCCACAAAATCTGCTCTGTCACTCCATTCCTCAATTGCCCAAGAGAGAGAGAATTTAATGAAAGGCTCATTGGCTTGAGATAAGAATGGGGAAAGATCACTTACCAATTACCATCATGGGCAAAACAGACTCAGTTTGGGGAAATTAATTTAGTTTATTACCAATAAAAATCAGAGTAGAATAATGAGAAGTAAAGCAAATCATAACAACCTTTCACCATCCCTCCCTCCTTTTGGCTTAGCTTAATTCCTGGCTCTCTATGTCCTGCCTCCAAGTGGCGCAGGGAGATGGGGAATAGGGGCTAGAGTCAGTTCATCCTATTAAGGGCAATCCCATGTATTTCTGCCTCTGTTTCCTCCTCAGAGAAAGAATTCCTTCCACTGCCCTAGTGTGGGAACCCTCCATGGGAGACAGTCCTCCATGAACTTCTCCAATGTGAGTTCTTCCCACGGACTGCATTTCTTCATGAACTGCTCTAACGTGGGTCCCTTCCCACAGTCACTCAGGAACAGGCTGCTCGAGCATGGATCCCCCACAGAGTCACAAATCATACCAGGAAAGCTGCTCTGGCATGGGGTCCTCTCTCCATGGGCTGCAGGTAGTTCTTTGCTCCCCTGTGGACCTCAGTGGGCAGCAGGGGCACATCTGCCTCACCATGGTCTGCACCAGGAGCTGCAGGGGAATCTCAGCTCTGGTGCCAGGAGAACCTCTTCCCACTCCTTCTGCCCACTGGGGTGTGCAGAGCTGTTTCTGTCACTTGTTCTCACTCCTCTCTTCCCTGGTTGAAATTACTTCTGCACAGTAATTCTTTCCCCTTCTAAAATATATTATCACAGAAGTGTTGCTTCCATTACTGATGGGCTCAGGCTTGACCAGCAGCAAATCTGTCTTGGAGAGAGCTGTCATTTGCTCTGTCAGACAAGGGGAAAACTTCTGGCAGATTCTCACAGAAGCCACCCCTGTAGCCCTTCAGTACCCAAACCTTAGCATTCAAACCCAATGCACCCATGTACGGACAAGTTCTTGCATCAGTGATCACAACTTAGTGAGAGGCAGCATGATGTTGGATGTTTATAAGAATAAGGTCTTTGAGTGCATCCAAATAAAAATCATGTGTCATTAAACTTCGGGTTTGTGATCTAATGACAAGACTATGAAAAAATCATTCCATTGTTGGATCATTCTCATTATCATTATCATTAAAGGTTACTTCAATGGATATTCACACTTACTTCATTTAACATACTAATATTTCTTCATAGCTAGTGTATATGTTATCTTTCTTCCCCCATTGGAAAATTTCTGACAAGACCAAATACTCCTGGTATAAGCAGCACTTACTACATTTCTTTCTCAAATGCAAAAGATATCATTTAAATTACATATTGCAAATAACTGACAAGAAGAAAAATGCTGCATGGACTTGTCCATGGTTTTATGAGAAAATTAATAACGTGGTTTTCCACTATGCTGCCAAAAGCAAATTTGCCATACACACACCAAGTCAGCTACTGTTGGACTTGAAACACATCTAGCATTGCACTGGAAAGCTTTAGAGTTAAGTCACAAAATTCTGCAAAGAAAGGACATCCAGCAATTTCTGTTAAAAGGGAAATGCCACCTACTCTACCACTTAAAGCAACACCATACACCTAGTCTCGTGAAGTATTTGATCTGAATTTTTCCATATAACAAGGACAATAGAGAATACACGCATGCCATAGAACCAGTCAACACCAAGTCACTTCCGGCCACATTAAATCCAGAGCCTGAATTCCTTGAGGAGTCACTGCAGGGACACTAGTTCTGATTAAACATGAAAACAGACACATTTGAGAGCACTGCAGAATGCTCCCATACTGGTCAGCCTGTACAGCTGCTGTGCAATATTAAAAAATATGGTGGTCCAGATCTACACTAAAGGAAAATCTAAACTTTGTGCTCAGTCAAAAGTGATGTAACCACTATAAGGCAAATTAAACTGCCTCCATAGTGAAGGACTTAGGTGGAGGAGGCTTAACTCAAGAACAAATTATATTTACTTTTAAAAGAACCCATTTCAACCACCAAGGCAGAGAATGGAAACAGGACTTTATATTTGAAAGGTAATATATTCCCATCTCTCATATGAATAAAATCATACAGGATCAGCCATACCTGGGGTATTAACTTTTGATAGTTCCCTCTTCCACCTTTCTAAAATATTTACAGTGTCAGAGTGCTAATCCATATTTTGTACATTCACTCTCCAAAAGGTTTGGATTTTCAGCCTGAGATTTTTTCTTCTTTTTCCCTATGAAAACTTCACATTAAAAATAAATTTAACAATCAATTTTTTCAAAGGCAAATTAACATTTTAAAAATAAAGGGTAGTCTTCCTATATCTTTAGATTCTGTGAGATGCAGAGACATATCTGAAGGATTAATATGACCATATAATTCCAGATGAGGTAGTAAAATTCCATTTGCTTTTAAGAAGGGACTGTGTGTCAGTTTTCCACATCCTTCTAATGAATATTTCATATGGGTTTTAATGAAATGCAAGAGCAGAGCTTAATGTAGGTAGCTGTAATGGATATAGGATAGCGCATTACTGACGAAAAGCCAAGTAGATGTGGCCAAAGGGAAGAAACTGTACCCCTGTGGAACTTAAACAGCTCCAGGAATATTAACAGTTCAGCAAGCTTGACTAAGTACTATGAAATTCTCTCCTGAGTTGTTACTGCTGAAATACGTTTTCATGTTCTCCGTCAACCATTTCACTTTGTTGACTGAATGAGATATTTTGCAGTCCTGAATAAAAAAGAAAAGAAAACCTAACACTCCTTGTCTATAGATTCACTGCATTCATGGAGGATTCCAGATCATCCCATCAAAAAAGAATACAGAGAACACTCAGTAATATACAGCATAAAATTATTACAGATTTTCAATTGAGAAGCTCAAGATATTTCATATATTTCAAAACATTTTTGTAACTAATCAAACTGCAGTTCGGGGACATTTTCTTTGGTTTGCAAAGCATTCTCTGCAACTGCCCTGCAAATCCTTTATTAAGCTGAAGCTAAGGATATGTAGAGTTCAAAAGTAATGGAAGATGCACAAAGGTAGCTGATGCTTCATGCTCTCTATTCAACCTCAAGAATCTGAAAGAAAGATGTTGGTTGTCCTTGTCACCATGGCTGCCTAGGTGTACATTTATTGATCAGAGTGTTGAGGCTGAAAAGACAGAGACTAGAAAACAACATTGTGTGCAACACACTAGGTACTCCAAGATTAAGATGTCAGTTTGATGTGGAGGATATTTCATTTTTATGTCATCTTTGAAGTGTGGCCAGTTTCTCTCTAATTGCTAAGAATAAACTATGTTGCAATTTCAGTGAAAGCCCTCAGGCTTTTGTCATCTATAAATGTGTTTGAAGTTTTCCAGAATACAGTTGATGTTTTGTCCTCCTATTCTGATTAATTTTAATCTGATGGGAAAAAAAAAAAAAGCTGTTTCACTCTCTGTTTAAAAATCTTGCTCATAGTATACATGAGTTTGCTCTATGAAACACAAGGGCAACTCAAAGTCCAAACTATACCTCATGGAGATGGAATAGACTGTTTCCCTGACCCATTTGCCATAGCTCACAGTCTAGAAGACTCTAAGGGATGAATAGTAGGATTCCTTCCACAAAGCACATGGAATTGACCTCAGCTGCTCTCCTATGAATAATGGGAGCTCCTGCAGTGAGGTGATAGCAAACATAGCAATATAGCACTTTGTAGCTCCCATTCTTGAGCAAGGCAGGGAAGGAGGAAAATAATTCAGCCCCCAAGACATTTTCTGGGCTAATATTTTTTTTCTCTTCTTTTTCGCAGCCCCAGCATAGTTATAGTAATGAACTATTTATACTGGTGCAGCTAGCAGACCCTTAAATGTAAAACTCAAGTAATAAGCATTCTTTAGAGCATTAGGGGAGAAACAAACAGTTGCCTTCCATAAATTGTCAACCTAAATGATTCATTATGCACAGCTTCTATGGAGACAGTTGCTGTTATGACATTGATGGCATTCCTAACTACACAAGTACAGCTAAGAGGTGATGAATGTAGTCAGAATATTGTGCTCCATCATTTCCACTCCCCTTTTTCATTATTCTTCACTTTTTAACTATGACAGGAATTATTTAAAGGCAGACTCCTGTTATAATCAAATTATCATATGCTGTGGAGATTTCATAGGAGCTTCCAAGAATGTTGATTTGACTAGGATAAGTGTTCTTTCCTCCAAGCCCTCTCTGCTTGGTGAGTTCTGCCCTTTCTAGACATTTTCCTGCTCAACACCTTTACAGATAGCAGTCTATGAGATGGAAAATAATGAAAGAACATATTAATCTGGGTGAGATTGTCTTTGGGTTCCTTTTTTTTCAGATTTTCAGTTTTAGCCAGTATTCAAACAGGAAAAGGAGAAGGCTGTAGCAGAGACATAGAGTGTATCATGGTATATCTTGATCCTCATTTCTCATTCCTCTGTATGGTCAAAAGCAGTTCGGTCTTGCTTAGGCTAAAGGGGATAATACAGGCCTGAACTTAAAACTGAGGTTCACAGATACATCAGGATGAGAATCGCAGCACTCTAGTTATAACTTAGCTCAGCTAAACTGATTCCACAGGAAAATTTTCCTGATCATTCAGGAGTTTGATCCAGTACTGTAGTCTGTATCTAGAATCTCACGGCTTTAACATTTCAGTGTGCCAAATGCAGAAATGTGCGAGGTACCTCCTTGAAAAAAAAGATTCTTGCACAAAAGTACCTCACTATATTGGAGGAACCAAAGCCACCAGAACTCCAAGATCACAGAAGCTCTAGATCTCTTTGAAAATGTTTTGGAATATTTGGGGGGGGGGG
>VZRX01010741.1:179655-226725 GCA_013398075.1 Notiomystis cincta
CTGTTAAAAGTTTTGTGGATTGTTGGGGGGGGGGGGGTAATTTTTCTTATCTAGTCCTGCGATGCTCAGCTTTGTTCTCAATGCCCTTGCAGTCTTCAAAATCTATCATTGATATTTAGGGGATGAAGAATAGGTTTCCAGCTGCTAGTGGTAAGACAAATTTTTATCAAAATAATTGAACCTTGTAAGGTATCAAGAAACTCCAATTTCTCAGAAACCTTATTGATCTTATGTTCAGGTGACAGCCACAATCACCACTAATTTTCTGGCTATTCAAACACACAATAGTCAACTTCTCATGGTCAGCATTTAATTGGTGGCACTGGTGCTCCCCAAAACTACAACCACATGTTCAATGCATAGGGGAAAAAAGCCAAACAATTGTGCTACATAAGAACTCATGAACTGTTAAATATTTTTAAAATCACTTTTTATTCGCTTGCCCATAATTCCCCTATGGTCCAAAACATCATTAAGCACCTACTCCTATCATCAGGCTAACTTATCATGGGTTTCAAGAACCATTCTGGTCACGTATCTCTTTGTAGAGTATAATAAAGGCATAGTGAAATGCAGTAAAGGACACAATATAGCTAAAAATATTACTTGCAGATTTAAAATAAATTACAGGGATGGCATATTCCATATTGAATCTACATCATTTTTTGTTGAGGAAAAAAATTAAGAAAATTGCTCCTAAACTTTTTATCTAAACTGCTTCACAGCATAAAAACAAACCAACTAAAAAAAAACACCAAAAAAACATTCCATCTCTTTCTTTGAAAGCTTACTTTTAACAATTTTTCATTTTGAGATGATTATAAATTCTCTAAAGAAATACTGAATCATCCAGCCAAGCAAGAAAATAATTTCTACAGAAAAAGTGCTACCAAAACGTTTCTGACAACTATTACAAAATGATAGCAGTATGTTTATTATAATATATTCAAAAACAAAACAAAACAAAACAAATAAAAACCAACCAAACAATGGGAGAAGATATACTTAAATATGCTATTATGCTTTGGCTTTAGCATTCAAGCTCAAGGATAAACAAGAACAAAATTTCTATATATAGATATATACTGGAAGCTAAAAACATTGTGGTACGTAACATCTTTGAGATGGTTAATAAGAACAGCATGAGAAATCTGCACCACAGGGTAAAAAGTAATGACAAATACTAAGCACCGAAAGGACTGTATATAAAAGGGGAAAAAGCAGAACTTGTTGACAAGTGAAGAGCAGTGAGAGAAGATGAGCTGAACATATTTTTTTTAATTTGTTAAGTGGATCAGCTCTAGAGGTTGGATAATGACCATGCTGATGAGCTGGCCAGGGGTGTGAAAAAAGCCAAATAACATGAAATTTGAGAAACTCAGGAGAGCATTGAAACATGAGATAGCTTCTGAGAAAAAAGGTGGAGTACTTCTGCCACTCAGAGAACTTCTAGTGATGCTAGGGTTGCAAGAACTTGGCATCTTGCTAAGGCAACATATTTTATAAAAAGCAAGTAGAAATTTAAAGAGAAAAAAATCTACTTTCTAGAAACTCCCTCACTAGCAGAGATAACTTATGAAAGTGCAGCTTTTCCTTCCTACACATTACCATTCCACTCTATGTCCATAACTGCAGTGTCCTCTGGAAAACTGGGGCACCACCAAGGTGGGTCTACCACCAAGGCAGGACCACTAGAGCACCATGCCAATGGAGCAGGGGAAGAAGAGCAAAAACAACAAGCAGGACTTGCTTCACTGAGTATCAGAACTGAAAACAACAACAACAAAAAAAGAAAATCAACCCTGTGGGAACATTTTCATGAGAAAAAGAGCTAGCATCAGAATTGTCAGAGTGTACCAAAAAAAACCCGTCTAAAATAGCCAGCAGTTGTTTGAAGGAACGTGACAGTGACAAAGGCAGAGGAAGTTTGTGGTGGGTGTTCAAGGATGGCAAGGAACAGGATATGTTTATGTGCAGAGATGCTAAATATAAACTCCAAGGTGCAGCAGAGATGAAACACACCTCATCAACAGTATCTGTTGAAGGTCAGGATGAAGTATAAAAGAGGGGGAAAAGACATGGGCCCCTGTTCACACGGAAGATAGCAAAATGAAATTTTATGCCACTTCCCCATGGTTTTGCTGGGCAAATATGTAAAAATACATAAAAGCTTCCCTTAGAAACTGAAGGTTTACTTGTACCAGAGTCACAGACAACATAAACTGAAGAGCTGGTGACCCATGATGAAAAAGTATGACAAAATATAACTTGTATTTTATGGAGTAAATGTGCTATTAAAGTCAGTGCAACAGTAGCCGACTCTAGCTGCTCATAGGAAGAGATGAATAGAAACAATAGGGTTTCAGACTTGTAATTTTTTTCCTGAGCTGGAAATCAAGATGGCTCCAAATTCTGTGAATGTCACCAAACACTGCCACAAAATTTGAAGAAAGGGCTATATAAACACACAGGGTAAAATTTTCATTTAAGTAGAGTTCGAGATACTGCTGGCATGACAACCCACATCACATCAAACTTAAGACTGAATAAGTTTTAGTTTAAAGTTTTAAAGTTTCGTGGTCTATGAGTTGTATCATATAAAGGATATCACTAAAGAAAAGGATATCACTAAAGAAAAGGATGAACACATAAGCTATTACACAAGAGCTAGGCACAGAAATCCACACTGTGATGTTAAAACTACTGAAGAGGGTTAACTCTCTTATGAGTTGTCATATGATTTAGTCCTTTGCTTTCTTTCACAGATGAACAATTGATAGTCAAAACTTTCTACATCAGCCCCTCAACACAGAGTCTTCCATTCATTACCTGGTGCAGTGCAGTTTTAATTCATCAAGCTGCTGATATCATCCATTTCTGACCACAGTTCTTTTCAAGTCAGCTTCCTGAGTGTTATTTTTCAGGTAAGAATCCAATGGTCCTTGTTTCAAGCGAATGTGACAGTGAAATCCATACAGAAAAGTCTAGCACAGACAGTCTACCCTTAACTGCTTGTTTATCTTGAGCATCACAGCCCCATTTAATCAATTTGCATTGATTTAAAATGCAAGATAATCTCAAAGGAGAGAAGTAGGGTAGATGGGCAGGTATAGATTGGGGTAGGAATGACAGCACAGTTCAGATCTAGTTTTACAGATGTCCTGTGCAGAAAGAAAGCACAGAGAGCTGGGGTGTTAGCAGGATGAGCAGACCAATTTTTGTTCTTTTTTCTGCTACTACACCCTTCTTAGCAATTATAAACTATTAAAACCTGCAAAAGGAGACTTTTTGCTCTGTGTCCTGACACAGGTTTTTCCATGTCATCTGGAGCTCCAGACCAGCAATGCTCACTCTGGCTCAGGTGGTATGCAAAAGAATCAACAAATTCAAAAGACAGGAAGAGCAGAGGAAGAATAGGGAGATGCTAAGGAAAAGAAAGAAAAAGAAATAACAATACACAAGCCCACCAACAAAGAAACAACAGAGGTTTTCAATTTCCATTTCAAACAAAAATACTGAATGTTTTCCCAGGAAGCATGTTTTTATGGGCCACCTGAAAAATATACGTGTTTTATTTTGCTATTATGCAATCCATCACCCAAACATTCTGTGGCCAGAGGAGACTGCAGCATGAAGTAGATAATGAGGTGCAGTAGTTTAGCAATAGTCAAGAGTTTTAGGGGTATTTCTCTTTAACTGCTCTTAATCAAGACACAGAGACCAGCAGATGGGCCACCTGTGATGAAAGACAAGTAGAAAAACCGAGCTCACCATTGTTCTTAAAACTGTTATGCACATATCTGACAGCAACTAAATTAGATCAAAGCAGAGTACAGAGGGGATCACAAAGCAACAGCCACTGAAGCAGGAAAAGAAGAAGTGAAAAGTGTTACAAGCTAACTAGCACAGGGACGTGAAATTGGTACTGACCAAAGCTGTGAACAGTAGAACTCAGCAGTATCATTGTTTACTTCAGAACTACAGAAGAAACGGAAACATGAAGGTGTGGTATGAAAGAAAGAGATGTAATAAAGTATAAAGATGTAACATCGAGAGCATCTTGCACAATTAAAGTTATAAACACCCACCAGGAGAGATAAGACACTTTCTGTGTTTTCACTTCCTTAAAAATTATTCATCCTAAGGAAACAGGTTTTGATATAATAAAAAGCAGTCCTGCCATTATATATGGGGAGTAGAAGTGGAACTGGAATATCCTTTTTCTTTCAATCAGTTATGACACAAAACTCCAGAAACTGTTATAAACAGTTATTAGAAACAGTTATTAAATATTAGAAACGAGCATCCTTGACAAGCCTTGTTTTTCCCATTCCAGGCTGCAGTCATCCTAGTGCTGCAGTTATAGTGACTGAATTATTATTTGTATGCCAGTCATTGTCACCCCAGGCCAGACAACCCTACAGAGAGCACAAGAGAGTCGATAATAGCAAAAACCTATAAAAAACTAAATAAAAAAAAAAATAGATATTCCTCAATACTAATGCCTCCATCAGTGGGAGAGTCAGGTAATCCAAAGGGCTCTCTCCAGACCACCAAAATCACGTCTAGACAAAACTCTGCGGATATGATACCTCCATGGCTCTCTGGAAGGGAACTCTTAAGGGGTTCTCCTATTTTCTAAACAAAGTCCAGCTAGAACAATCCCAATTTTCATTTTCTAAACCAAATTTTGTCTAAACCAAGTGCACATGGTCACATGTCAATGACAAAAAAATCATCAAGGAGAGAAAAGGCCTTTCTTATGACAATAAACTAGCTCAAGCTTTCATGGATAAATTGGAGGTGTGATGGTGGAAGAAAAAAAATAGGAGTAACATTCTCTTCCTCTCTCTTCATTTATTTTTTTCAAATAATTAATTCTTCAACCTTCTTTTACTTCACCTCTTGCTTGAATTTACAGAAACTTCTAGCAACTCTTTACTAATGTAAAAGCCACAGTGTCACTCACCTCTCCCAACCCATGTCATAAACAACATCAGCTGCCTGCCCTGTCTTGCCTGCAGCTGAAACAGCAAGGAGGTGGCAGCAGAAGAGCAAACAAGATGGATGGGAAACGGCTCTCTGCTAAGGTCTGTAGTGCCATGTTGGGAAAAGTTCAAGCAGGGGATGTCAGGGTCAAGATTCTTCCCTGTGACCTGCCCTTCCTAGGGGAAAATCTGTAGTGGATAGCCGTGTACATGTGCAGCTATTAGAAAAAGGTACTGAAAATTGTTTCCTTTCTGCCAGATTATTTGCTGTGTGCTTTATTTAGAAGCAAGTTAATCACACAGTATAAAAATAAATGTGTGTTCAGAATCTCAAATTATTCTCAAGCCCTGCTCAGCCTGCTGTGAGGCTACAGTTTCAATCATGAGATGTGTTTCTCTTCAACGGATAAATTTGTCAGACATTCAGTGGAAAAATTTCCATTAAAGCACACCGTCAATCTGCTGAGAACCTGGCCTTTGTTGATGTTGGCTTCAGAGAATGAAGGGGCATCAGTCCCAAACTTACCAGTGTTTTTAAAACTCTGGTTTTACAGTGGATTTGAGGAAGCATTTACTAGTAAGTCTGGAGTTGAAAAATAAATAGAAATCTATGTTCTTGCAGTGAAAAAGAAGTATAAAATGAAAATGATAGGGCTTTTAAAAAGAATTTTACACTGAAATTCTTCCCTCTGCATCATGACCAGGGAGGAAAAGAAGAAAAAAGGCAAAAGAAGCTAAAAATCCAAGCAACCAGAAATCTGGAGGCTCCTGTCCTGAATGTGAAACATGCAATAACATTTCTCATTAATTCCCATACTGAGCATGAAACTGTTCCTTCACATTGAAAGAATCTATAAGTATACTCAATGAGAGTTCTGAAAACTATTACCAAATTATTTTTTCACATGTCAAAGAATGAATTCCAAACTATATTTGGAGAGCTGGATACAGCTTCATATTTTATTTCATCCTTTCAGTATCATCAGAACAGGACTGTGTCAAAACACCTTCCAATTTTCCCATCAAAAGTGGACAATGTATCTCGAAAGCTGCCTGCAAAAGGGATTAATATTTCAATGATAAACCAATATAACTGCTTAAAAATAACATAGGAGTGGCATAAAGGTATTCCTGCTTAACTGTTTTATTATTTTTAACTTAATTAAATGACCTTAAATATTTTGCCACAGAAATATGGGAATTTGGTTATTATTAACATCAGTTCTGCAGATTTCTGAGAAAGGATGATCCAGTTATCAAAAAGAAAAATCCTATCTTGGAAAAATATGGAACCACAACAATAGACTCTAAACTGAAGGAATTTATCTTTTAATGAGATGGTGTTTGCTGCTTTGGAGAGTGTGGTGTCATGCACCTGGAACTCCCAACATGGCAATGGAATTCTCACTATCTCCCTATTCATGGCAGAATAAAGGGATCTGAAAAAAAATTCTACTACAAATGTTGCTACATTAGTAAGAAGAAAAATGCTTCACAGAATATAGAAACATACTCTCCAAAACCAGAGCTTAGATGGGTCACTGCTACTATTATTTCCACTGAAAGCAGTACTTTTGCCTTCAGGAGTAATGTGAGATTTGGTGTAAAAGACACTATATACTGCGTATTGTTTCCCAGCTATTAGTGAGAAAAACTGAAAACTGAGAAATTCTCTTATCTTCATCCTATAAAACACTGGAGTAAAAGTGGGGGTTTGAAATGGGGTTTGTAAAGGCTTGAACCTACAGGATAGATACCAAAGCAGAGACATTACTGGAAAGCTGGTGGGTCACTGAAAACAGACGACACTACAGAAGAAGGCAGGATGGTAGAGTTGCAGGTAAAAACCCTAAAATTACAGATGGAAGCTTGTATGCATAGACTGGGGAATGAGAGGCTATGGAAAGGGATGTGGGGGTCCTGGTCAATGGCAAGTTGAATGTGGGTCAGCAGTGCCCTGGCAGCCAGGAGGGCCAACCCTGCCCTAGGGGACATCAGGCACAGCATCACCAGCCAGGCAAGGGAGGGGATTGTCCCGCTGTGCTCTGCAGGGGCGGCCTCACCTGGAGTGCTGGGGGCAGTTTTGGGTGCCACAGTGTACAAAGGATATTGAACTGTTAGAAAGTGTCCAAAGGAGGGCCATGAGGATGGTGAAAGGCCTTGAGGGTAAGCCATGTGAGGAAGAGCTGAGGTCACTTGGTCTGATCAGCCTGGAGAAGACTGAAGAGAGACCTCATTGCAGTCTGCAACTTCCTTGCGAGGAGAAGAGGAAGGGCAGACACTGCTCACTTCTCTGTGGTGACCAGTGACAGGAACTGAGGGAATGGCATGGAATTGTGTCAGGGGAGGTTTAGGAAGGATATTAGGAAAAGGTTTTTCACCCAGGGAACTGGGTTCATAGCATCAAGCCTGTCTGAGTTGGAGAACCATTCGGACAATGCTCTCAGGCACATGGTGTGACAAGTGTCCTGCACAGGGCCAGGAGTTAAACTCCATGAACCAGATGCATCCCTTCCAACTCAGCATATTCTGTGACTAATATCAATGCAATGAAAAGAGGATTAACATGTAGATGGCAGGCAAACACCACAAACTAAAAATATTAGAAGGTTTCTATGCAAAATATTAGCTGTCAGGTGACACCTAATTATGGACACCTATATGAAAACTTACTCACATTGGCTTCTCTTTTCTGATGCTTGTATAGAAAAGTATGCTGGAGATGAAGGCTATGGCCATTTGTATGAGACTTTAAATATGACAAAGCATTCAAAATTGGTAAAGAGAAGGCAAAGACAGAAAAAATTGATTGAAAAAGAAAGACAGTTTATTCCACAGTCTTTGATCAATGAGAACCTAGAAGAGACAAAGTAAATTACGGTCCTTTGGAAAATGGAACACTGCTCCTGTATTAAATATTTATTCTAAAGCCTAGTTTTTAACAAAATCTTAACTGAATCTGTAAGTGTAAAAGTTTTCATGAAACATCCAGAAAGAAAAAATAAAAGTGTGTTTTTATGCTTTCCTCATTTGTATGCAGAACTAAATATCTCAGAGTATATTTTGCTTCTGTTCTCTCTTCCTGTTTGGTCCAAAATATGAAATAAAAACCCCAAATGTGTTTATTTAATGCTAAGTTTGAATCTCAGATAATGCTATTCTCAGGATGTGGCAGTTCATATTCTATCAGGACAGGCTTGCCCATCTCTAAAGAATATCTCTAAACACAAAATAGAAGAGAAAAACTAGGAATAAAACAACAAGAAGGATACATGCACCACAGCCAATAGCAGAGAGAAGATATTTCAAAAGCAAAGTAGTGCCAATCACCATCATAGCTTTAAAATTAAGTAAAGCTGTCATATCTCCCATTCTGCCATTACTTCACATTTTTTAAAAAAAATTAATTCGGATATTTTCTATTTCATTTTGAAATACAGTAGAAGCATGAATTTCAAACAAATGAGGAAAGCATTGCCTGCCTTCCAAGAGACAAATTAAAACCTGGACACTTTAAAGCTGGCATGTATTTTTCTCACACCTGAAAGCTAAGTGAAAAAAACCCTTTTTACATCACAGCTGACCCACTTCTGCTCAAGGAATTTTAAGTGATAAGAAGCCAATCATGAAAGACACATCTGTTGGCATTCTTTTAAGTTCCTAGTTGAAATTCTGACATGGGTATCAATATGCTAAACTTACTAGCAAAATATAAACAAGTGGTAGAACAGAACACTCTTTTAAATAATATTTTAAATTAACTACATTTATGTTAATGACACACACAGAATGAAGGCTGCAGTTAATAATAAAACAATGAAACTATTTTGAAGGGCAGATATGCTGTGCACCAAGGGCAATGCATTTAAATAATTAGACAGTTCATAAATCCCAGATAAACATAAAATGAAAGCAACTTAGTGACTATGCTGAAGTAAATATTACTTTCAGTTGCTGCTTCATTCTCAGCAGTTCTCTGTATTTGGATAGTGTGGAATTTTCTTGTTACAGAATCAAAGCTAAATTTAGGACTAATTCAGTGACATAATTTAGAAACACTTAACGTTTCTGGATTTCCAGCTTTTTGTTCAAGGTATAGCCACATCACTTGGATCAATTGAACACTCCCCTTACAATAAACAATTTCATTTCTGCTTTTTCTCCTGTGTCACCACAAATCAAAGAAATGAAATTAATGTTATATTTACCATGAAAATATTTCTAAAGGAACTTCATTGCATAAATAGAAATAACAGAAGTCAGGAATAGGCATATTGATAGGCAACAATCTTACCTAATATGCAGGACCAGAAATGTAGACTTACACTACTCAGAATTACAGGCTAGTCAGTGAAATGACAGATGTATAACTTTTATGTAGTACAATCTTGTAGCCTATTCACTTTAGCCAATGATGAATGGTTTTAGAAAAAAAAACAATTATTACCAGTCTCAGAATTGTCTATCTTATCCTAATTGAGAACAAATAATCAATTGCAAACTTAAAAATAATCCTGTGAAACATTTTTTAAGAGTTTGAAATCAATTCAGAATTGCCATACAAACAACTTGAGAAGATACTTATACTTCCTAACCTTTGACTGTTCTGCTTCTAGATCTAGCTCTAAGACAGAAAGATTAGGGGGAAAAAAAGAAAAGCTTTTTATCACTGTATATGTTCTTACATATTTGAACTCTTAATAGATAAACCATTTAATCTTGCTTTGAGGTTGCATTTTCTCACTGCAAGGCTGATTAAGCTGCCCATACAAACCAAGCCCTTATGTAAAGCTCGCCTTTAATTCTACTGAGGTTTAATACAGAGAAAATTAAAAACATGGGCCTTAAAGCAGGGGACAATACATTTTTGCACATTATACATATATTTATACATAAAACACTTTGTGTCACTTTTTTGGACTATCTTTACAGGAATGGTCATTAGTCCAGAAAGAAAGTGGCACATTTCGTAAGCATTTTCATCCTATCAACTTCATGCAATTTTGCTCTTCCCCCTATTGATGATGAGGTTGTGAAGACACGGTGCATGCTGGACAAAGCAAACTTTCAGCATTCACACTCCGTTAATTAATTCATCACCTAAAAGCTAGGTATTGATTTTTTTAATGGCTCTACAAATCTGTTTAAGCTACTATGATGTAATTAAGAGGATGTGTGTTTACCATAAATTATCTAACAAGTACAAGGACTGTGCATTCAGCAATAACAAAAATTTTTGCTCAGACAGCAGGAAAATTGACTCTTGGAAATTATTTACCTACTAATTTTATAAACTACCATGATTATTGTAAAGATGGATTTTTAGAAACCTCCTACAGCAGTAAAAATAGAAAGATATGATACTTCTTGTTTTGAAAGTGACAAGTGATGTTGTGCCAATTCAATGGTGGGCAGTCAGCTACACAACATAAGTGCCCACAGGGATGGTGAAATAGAAATCTCAAGCCAAGCCTTACAGGAAAATTAGTGCATGAACTCCTTATAAGATATTCTATCCAAAATGCTAGTAAAATTAAGAGCAAAGTCTTCATTTCCACAGATGGTATCTGATTATCCACTAAAATCCTACTATAAAATCAAAGTAACATGTGAAACTGATATTATCTTCTTCCACTAGAAGTATGGAGACTTATGGTTAAATAATGATATGCAACATATGTCTCCTATGAGTGTGAGCAAATCTGCAGTCAAGTGAACCACTGACATGCAGACTATATAAACAATAATAGAAGTGCAACCTAATAAGCATCAGACACAACTTGTTGCAAATATAAATAGATTTCTTACCTTATGTATGCACTGCAAAAACGAAATATGCTTAGTATATCTTTATCACTGCCAAGAAAAAAAAGTATGTGAAGGAGGAAAGGAAGGGAGTTTAATCACAGATGTTAAAATAAGACATTCAAGATTTTGTGCTTTGTGAAATCAGCAAAATTTATGCCAGGAAAATCTCTTAGTGATACAATAAAAACCTTTCCAGGTTTTTATCCTGAAGATATCTTTGCCTGCAAATTCTTAGCTTTCCAATTACTATTGGAAAAAAAATATAATTCCAACCATCTATACTTATATGGTTGAAATGTGGCATGCATATTTTATTGTACAGTAGCCTCCAGAGGGAGAATTTCAACACTTCTACTGAGAATATTTACTATTATTACTCAGTTTTCAAATGACATCCAACTGTTTATGGGAGAAGGGAGGATATTTGAAGGTATTTATCATGCAGAGATAAAAAGACATCACAATAATCTGTCTATGTCTTTTGATAACACTAATTAGCAGTGTAGCTTAGTTAGATTTTTTTTTAAAAAAAAACACACTAGAATTTTATTCTTAGTCGAAAAAATGAAGATATTTCTAAATATTTAATAACAAAAGGATGAACGTATTTTTATCAATGTCACATTTTGGTTGAAAGAAGGAGTTTCCCAACAGTACACTACTTTATTTATTTTTTTGCTTTGCTTTGCAACTGTACTGAAGTTTTGCATAACCAGCCTTTTTCAGTAAGGCAATGTTCTATTATTAGTGGTGGAGGCAAAAGAGGAGATGATTTTTATATATGTAGGGCACAGAGGAGACAGACATCTCAGTATTCAGAGTCCATTCTCCTGAAGTGTTGGGAAAGACAACGGCCAACAAAAAGAAGCTAGAAGACAGTGGAGTAGAAGAAAATATGAAGGTAATTATTGTATGTATGCATGGCATAAAGTGTGAATCAATAATTAAAGAGTTAATTATCTCACCACTTATGGATACAGGCTTGGGATTAATCCCTGCAAATAGACGAAGAAGCAATTATGCTCCCTCCATGTAGCACAAGATAACCAGACTTCTCTGGCTGCACAGATGGGGATTCACAATGGTGCTGTGCTCCAACAGAGTAAATAATTTTGACATGATGAGAGGAAACCCACTGCAGTAACCAGTGGCAATGCAGTAATGTTCTACACATCTGAGTGTCCAGATAGAGAATCCTCTAGCAGTGATCACAGCATAGTGTTAAAGCATCCTTCTGCAGAAAATCAAAGTGAGTAGTAAGTAAACCATAATGTCTTCTAAGACAACTAATTTCCTCCCTCATTATTGTTGTACACTGAAAAGTTTTATTTGTGCTATAGAAAGGGAGCCATGGATTTAATGAAATCATAATAGGTAATCTGTAAAATGAGTAATTTTTAAATACTTCAATATTCCTTTCAGAATATGTTCATCCACCAATTTTCCCTTATAAAATTCCAGTGCCAAAGCAGCAAATGCTGAAGGGAAAGCAGACTCAAACTATAGTTAAAATATACCTCAAGAGACTAGCAACAAGTGTTTTTAAATTATTAGTCAGTTTTAGTGAGATTTGAAGAGGAGAGAAGCCTGAAAGACAATGAAAATAATGTCCTCAGAACTAATCCACAAAAATTCATAAGGAAACAGAACTCACTAGTTTCATGGCTTACAGAACATTAACTTAAGTATAGGATGTAGTTGTTGAGATTCCACTCTTCTTTCCAAAGACAGAGACTTGGACTGTTGAACACACTTCCTATGACAGCCGATGACAGCCCACAGCAGAATCTGGCTTTGGTATTAAATAACCCTTGAATTTACAAAAGAAAAAAAAAAAAAAAACACAGCTGGTTTTGCTTTGTATGTCACATTCGATGTATTACTCACTATTGCCAACCTCAAACTTTTGAAAGCCGTGAGTCAAGCCACAAAACATCATGAGATTAGCTGATTAGCTGTAACATGGGTTACCGAAAAATAAATAAATGCATTTGTGTGATTTATTTCTCTTTTAATGCAGGGTGAGCTCAGGTCATGTTTTTGCAACTTTCCTTCACAAATACTGAGGCTAGAGATCCACTTTTTTTTTTTTTTTTTGCCAATTGTATTTGAGCTAAGAAACCATAAGTCTTGGTAGCACTAACACTTTTCAAACACCATGCCCAGCTACATTAACCATGAGGGACCTTCACTTTCCCCTCCCCAGTGGCAGTGAAGGCCAATTCAGTGATTACCAGGATACAGCCTCAGCAAAGGTCCCAGCACATGATAAATGCACTGAGAGTCTCAGCAGCAGCAGTAGGTCTGTGGGGAACCAAAGGATATGTGAGAACCTAGTGACCAGAGTAGCCTGCCCCCAAAGAAGTACAGTCATGGTTGGAGCAGATGCTTACTCTCACAGGACACCTCACCTCTCCACCAGCTGAGTGCTAACCACGCAAAGAAACTCTCTTAGGCAAAGGGAGTGGAATTCAGCCACAAGATCTCTTTCTGAAAACATTTTTCTGCAATTAAGCTTCATTCTTCTCAAAATATTTGGGCATTCAGTAAGAAAACAGAATTTCTACCCCTGGAAACTAAATAGGGCAAAGTCTAAATATGTAGAGATAAATCGCAGGTTATTGCATCATGTTCAGTTTGTGTGGGAAGTTCCCACCTTCTCATGCCACCTACATAGACCTTCCCTAACTTCTGTAGGTTCCTAACATTTTTTCTTATGGCTAATTTTAATTATATCAATACAGAGTACATAACAACCAACTTTTTGTTTAGCTGCTCCATACTTAGATTGTTCAGACTCCACATTTAGGAGATAACATCTAGGATGTTTTAGCCATTAACGTGCATCATACGGAGACATTCCTATTTTCTTTCTCCTATGCTCCTTCTTGGGTGGCAGAAATAAAAACAGTTTGGGGGATGTTGAAATTAAAACTACTCCACAGAGGCAGTTTTTAAAAGACTTAGGAAACAGTTTCTAGTGGGGTTGTTTTCTTTTCCTTTATTACTTTTTGTGAGGTTAATTTCTATTCATCAGAACCAAAACTTTCTGTGGGAATGGACCACACCTTTTTAGCTTTGTACAAAGCATCTTCTCAAAGTAAAGGAGCTCATTACACACAGTGAGAGCAAACATTCACACACAGAGAAGCTATCTGGAGCATTCCACTGAAAATACCAGCTCTGTCTCATTCAGAGTGGGAGCCTATAGCTGAGGCAGGCACTGCTTTTTTTTTCCTAGCCTACAGAGTAATTTATAATCTCAAAGTGCATCAAGGCAACTTCTGAGGTTTCAAAAGTTCAAAAAGCTTAGCAGGATAAATTTTCCTTTTCAACTCTCATAAACATTAATTTGCAGATTGACAATTTAAGATATTTACCTGTTTTAGGATTTATACAACTATCAGCCATCCCTACTTGACAAAAATTCAGTACCAAGAGACTGGGTTGCAATTTGGAATAAATATTTCCTCCAGAAACAACATTAAGAAACTGTTTCTCTCATGTTGTTCTAGCTCCTGAGTTCTAGAACTTGCTCTTTTGTACCCATCTAACTTCCAGTTTCATGCTTCACATAGAAACCTCCTATTTCTAAACCTTGCAGTTCCCCACTACATTTTACAGCTGGAGTACTTAACCTAAAGGCCAAATCCTTCACACCAAAATTATGCAACTAGTCTTAGACACATGACCTGGCACTCTACCTCCCAATAGCCCTGTGTCCACTCTACCACTGTGTCCACTGGCTGTCACAGTGGTAAAAAGGCAGGCATTTGCTGTTTTGTGTCAAGGCTGTAGACAGATGTGTAGCAGGAGTATATGGGCACATCATATCTTTGGAATGGCATTAATCTCACTCATCTCCCACAGTTTGTTTTGACAGTAGATTCAAGGAGCCTCCCTGCATGACTTCACATGTATGAACTCTCCCACTGCATAAACCAGTACACTTCAACTGGTCATGTGTCCAATAATGGGACAGCCAAATGATAGGTCTTGATACATTGCATCTGAATACTACCAGGAAAGCCATAGAGATCTGTCAACATTCCTTTATACCCTTTTCTTAGAGAAACTAAGGGATGGAAGCAGGAGAAATGATCTTACAAGTTGTACTTACAAGGTCAGTTTATTCTAAATTTCTTCTAATTCTAGAGTGCTTGTGATAGGTTTTGGCACACTAGGGGACTAGGGCCTTATGACTTCAGTTACAAATAAAAAGAATTAGAATAAAATAATTTTAGGGCACTTCTGCAGCCCAGGATTACTACAATCCACTGCCTTTCTGTTATACAACTGTATTCCCCTAGTGTCCCTGCTAGTGAACTCATAATATCCACCACAGGATTCCACCTGAGAGCAAAGGGAAATTCCAATGAGAACAGAGGAGCTTGCAGTGCTGCCAGGGACTGGAATTACATTTTGGTACCGTCTTTATTTTCAGTGTTCCAGCTCTGCTTTCCTCGTATAACTCAGTATAGAGTGCAGCATTTTTGTTATGCCATAGGCAAACTGCATCAGGAAGACTGTAGAAGTGATTCTTTTAAGCTGATGCAAGCTTCTGCAAAACATACTGTACTTCATTCAACTCATTAAAAACACCAAACATTTTTGTTCATTATTTGAAATTAAATTCCAGCTGGCCTAAGAAACTCTATATGCCACTGGTTTGTGTGCCCAAATCCCTGGTGTTGCTGCAGTTCTTGTAAACACCACAATCAGTTTTTGCCAAAGTCTGTAGCTGAAGAAATGACAAACCACTGCAGATTCGTAACATGAGCGTGTCATTTCTGACAGTTGCAACACAGATGATACTAAAAATATAACTGTGCTAAAACTATATTTTGGAGATCAGTGCAAACAGCAAAAGCTCAGTATACAAGATCTGCTTTCAGTTCATTGAGATGTTTAGCTGGACAAAAGCGGGGAGAGGGAAGGAAAGTTACCTTCACAAAAATTTCATATGTGCCAGTGAATCAACTTTCTTACAACTAGACATGTTTTTACATGTAATGAGACAAACTGAAATTGGACAACAACAAAAATAGGCATTTTAGTCATTAACAAGTATGTTGTATTTTTACAGTGATGTTTCCTATTGTCCCAAGCTTTCATATTCATTCAGCTGATCTGTTGTGTTCTCACAAACAGAACCTTCATGCTTTCGTTTAGGTTTTGCATTAGCATGTAGAGAAGAGATGATTTAGTATAAAATCATAGGGTCTAAGAAACCATTGTAGAGTAGGGTAGAGTAGGGCAGCAATTCCCTGTGGCTTTACTACAGTTCTTCCTTTTCTGTTTAAAGCCTTTGATTTGCTTCAGCCTGTTAGGCATATGTTTCTATAAAATCTTACTTCTTTCAGTACCCACTTCAGAGAAATATTTCTAGCTCTACTGGTGATTTATAGTAAATTCTCAAAATAGGCACATTTGTTTTCCTTGTTTGATGCTATATTACCCTTTTATGATGGACTGATTTTTATTCATCTTCAACTAAAACTTTTTTATTTGTCCATTTGACTATCACAAGACTACTGGATATATTTTCTATGACTATCTAAAACATTTTTCCATCACTTATAACAAAGGTCTGAATTTAGCTGAATTGATTTGGCTGATTTAGCCTTCCCTAAAGGAAATATATAATACTTTACAGAAATAGTGTTTCTCTTTATGCAAAAATCCCACTATAAATCATAGAAAACTAACTTGGACATTCTGCTTACCTGAAATAGCTTCACCCATAAGCAAATGCACACGTGCATGGGCTTCTTTGTCTTTGTTTCACCTGTGTCTGCATGAAAACAGTGTTCATGGGAATTGCTAGAAGGGCAGACTTGGAAACAAACATCCTGATTTATCTACAAAATCAACAGAACAGAGACTTCCATGACTGCGCCTTTGCAGAATTAGCTCAATGCACAAGAAATCCCTCCTGCATACCCTCTGTTTTCCCTGAGCCTTCTCCCAACCATGCAGAGTCCCTTGCCAGGGTAGCTGTTCATAAGTGTGCCTGAAGATGCTCTTTTGTTCTTACAGTACTATTTAATTGCTGCTAACTTAGATTAGTCTTCAGGGGGAACCTGACTCTTCTCTTTTTTGCTTCTCAAGCTTTCCTTCTCACATTACCCAGCCAGTAAACAGCTATACTGGATCTCAGCGTGCTTAAATGGAGCCCCAAATCCCTTGTCTTTGTTTTAAAATTGTGTCAACTTCTACTTCCCTTAAGTATGAGATACCAGCTCTATTAACCACTTGTTTGGAAACTAACAAAACAAGTTTTATCTTATGCTGCCCTTCACATATAAGAGACTTCCTGTCAACACCAACAGCACTTACACATTACCTGTTTTCAAATCTCACCTTGAATATATTCTTTGCTATTTTTCAAGGCAAAAACAAAACAGAAGAAAAAAGAAACAAACCAAAACAAAAGCAAGACAGTTTCAGAGACCGGAAAACAAGAGTCCTGGAAATGGAACAAAAAAGTTTTTACAATATTTAATGAGTATTCCTCTCAAAAAAAAAAAAAAAAAAAAAAAAAAAGAGAGAGAGAGAGAAGTTGTATGGGCTTAGTGAAAAAAAAAATATGGGGAAAAGAGACACCTTGCCAATTTCAAAAAATTTTGACTCAGTCTTCTCCATCTCTTCTCTGCCCTTCACAAAATCTTAACAACTAGCTTGTATCTTCAAGCTCCTTTTGAAACCTTGAACATCTGAGTTTCACATCTTCCAGCTTTCCTATACTATAGCAAAAGCTAAGAAGTTAATTTATTTTTCAATGAAAAACAACATCACAAGACTCCAGGAGGAAGAATTTAAACAAAGGCATCAAACACCACAAACCTCAAGACACAAATAATCAGATTTCCTAGGACAGGAGAATTGGAAAATAGTCAGTCTGACACAATGCCTGAGGTAGTAGTTTGCCTCAGCTCATAGGCTCTCTAAAACAGCCTGACCTACATATTCCTCTTCCTTTTTTTTCCAGGGCTCACTGAGAAAACAGACTTCCTACCACTATCATGAGGTTCACTGGGAGGTTAAAAACATGGAGAGTTACCTTCAAGTATAGAAAGAGCAAAGTTTACTGTGTAAACATTTACACTGTGAGCTGACCTTCTTCTGACTTCAACTGGTAAAGAGTCCAGGGGGAAATGTTTTGGGGCAGGAAGCTGAGTGGAGTGGGAAGATAAAGAGTGGTCTGCAGCTGAACAGGGCGGTGGGGAGAGAGACAGAGGAATGCTCCTCTGGTCCATGAAAGGGACTGCACAGATTTGGAAAAGGATTCCATGACACTGATCTCTGAGGTGGGCAGGGGACCAGACACAAGTTGCTTCCTATGTCCTTATCAGAGCAGTTGTTTAGAAATCCAGGAAGACAGACAATTCCCTTGAGGGTACAGAGATAGAAGGCATCTCAGGGGCATCATGTAATACTCCCACTATGTCATTCCTTGAAATACACAGCCACAAGTGAAATTCCCTGGGCAATTCTTAGTTCAGGCACCTGAGTTCTCCTGAGGATAAGCTGTGCACTGAGATCCAGCCACCTAAACATGGTGTCATTGTAGGGCATCCCACTGCAAATTCACAAAACATATGTGTGTTGGATGGAGGGGAGTGTCTCTTGTAGGTCTGAGCTTTCATTTGTCAGCCCCATGGGAAAGTGTCACATTCTAGGACACCTCAGGCGGCACCTGATTTGTCTGCATGCTTCCATCTGGAGCTGTCTACAAAACATACTGACTCCCAGAAGACTTTGACTGTCTATAGAGCTTATTTACTGATACATAATATACATCCTATGACACATTAAATAAATTATTTCTTATATTTTCTGTAATCTGAACTCTGAGGACCTCAGTTGCCCACACATGACACATAGTGCCTAGGATGTTTAAGACATCCTGAGGTGTCTAAGATATCCAGAAAGCAATATCAGATATTACACAGGACCTGAAAGGAAGCTATAACAACCTGGCTCTGTGCCAAGTGGGAAAAAAACCAGGTAACTCAAATCATGGTAGATAGATTGAGCAATTGCTTGTTTTTTCTACTGTAGAAATGGGATGCATGTTGGTTAACTTTCACAGTGACCCCTCACCTATGCCCTAATTTCTGCATGCTCAGTGTGATGGGGTGTGTGGTCTGTGATGGGGTTTGGCAGGGCTTTCTGCTGGTATCATCCTAGAGGACTGTAATTTACCAACAACTCAAATCAGCTGCCAGCCCTAAACCACTGGATAATTGACATTTCCCAGTCAAAGTAAGACAGTAGATTTTGTGTAGGTGTGGACATGGGAACAGTGTGTGGAGAGACCCCTGTATAACTTCTCCGTAAAATAAACAATTCACTATCCCTGTCTATTAAAGACAGTGATGATAAAAGGTGTGACGTAACTTCCTAAATTTTTTCTGTGCACATCAAAGTAAACAGTAGGATACTTCACCAGGTAGCTATAAAAGACCCTAGCAACAGAAGAAACAATGAAGATATATGAATCTGTTGCCCCAAGCTGAGGCATTTTTTAACATCCTCAGAGAATGAGCTTACATTGTAATGTAAAATCCCAGACACCTCTTCTTCACTTTTTCATTGTTACTTAGGTTTTACATTCAGAGACACATTTTCACATGGGAAACAATAATTAATTTGCTTGGGCACATGGATTCCTTGAGCTATCTCACCCTTTTCAATCCCAGTTTGCCATATTTGTCTGTGTGCTTCATGTACAGGGTATTGTTCCCCAAAAAGCAATCATATAGAAAAGAAAAAGAAAAAAAGAAAAAAGAAAAAGAAAAAGAAAAAGAAAAAGAAAAAGAAAAAGAAAAAGAAAAAGAAAAAGAAAAAGAAAAAGAAGAAAAAGAAAAAGAAAAAGAAAAAGAAAAAGAAAAAGAAAAAGAAAAAGAAAAAGAAAAAGAAAAAGAAAAAGAAAAAGAAAAAGAAAAAAAAGAAAAAGAAAAAGAAAAAGAAAAAGAAAAAGAACACAAAACAAAACAAAAAAGCCACCCACGAAACCAGCCAGAATCACAGGTGCAAACACTCATTTAAGCTTTATTATATATTTCCGTCACTATTTATAAAATTCAGTAGTCTGGAGTCACACAGACAGATACTTTGGATTTATTTGTATTTTAATTAATATTTCTGAGTTTCTTTTTCTCATCTATTTTGGGAAAGACAAAGTGCTGAAAACATCAGGTGCCTCTATAAGAGAGAATAAATAAAATTCAAATTCAAATAAATTCAAATAAAATTATAGAATTCAATATCAATTCAAATAAAATTATAAGGAATGAATTTTAAGTGAGGCAAGAGCAAAAGGGGCAAAACTCCATGTGGTCCTCCTTTGAGCAGTGACAGGACAGAGTTACAGCTAAGATACTTGAGAGTGAGACTGGTGGTTTTCCAAGGCAGATATTTAAATGCAAGTTCAGAATATTCATGTCAGAACTTTATATAAGGTTTAAAGTGCAGAATTATTGAGTTATCTAAGAAAAAGACATTCAAGCAGGAAAGGCAAAAAATTACAGCACTAAGGCATCCAATAGGAAATGACTGCAACACTTCATGGTTCTCTGCTGTGAAGAGATTCCTCTCTTCTTTAACAAGGCAATTAAAGCGCTACATACTCATTGTGCAGTGAAGACTTATACAGGTATTGAGCAGTAGAGAAGTCAATACACAAAGTCATTAGAGAAATGATTTCTTATGAAAATTCCCCTCTCTATCTCTTATCTAATCAAAGGGGAGAAATTTCTGTCTCCTACTGCTACCCTGCATTATCCTCTCTTTCTCCTTTTCTCTCTCTCTCTCTCTCTCTCTCTCTCTGGGCAAATTTTCAAAGTGTCCCACAAAAGAGATGTGAAAATTTGTAATGAATCAGGCCCTAAAAATCTGACAGCAAATCCCATGCTGAAATCCTAGAGGCAGAGTGGAAAATATTTCTGAGAATAACTGGAATTTTGCCAAGAATTTTTAAGAGCTTGAATATCTTGGGGGAATATATAAAAACAACCTCATGATTCAGCTAACCAAGGCAGTAAAACAAGTTCCCGAAGGCAAGTATCAGCACTTTGAATATATTTGGGTGCTTCCTTTAATCCCTGTGTTTCTTTTTCCTTCTTCTGTCCTTTTCCCAGTTCCTTTCTCCTTTGAAGTAAGAAAGGTAGACTTTATAAGTTACTTTTCGTTCTCACCCAGCCAACAGGGAAGGGTCATAAGTAGGGCAGCCAGTTCCCTCTTCTTGAAAGCTGTATGGCTGTACTACTTTAGATACACATCCTCCTGCCTAAGCCCAGCACAGTGTGAGCCTTATCACAAATTTATAAGCTCCAGTTCTGTCCTCTATACTACCTAGTCCAGACATGTAACACCTTCTTAATTATGATACAAATGTGGAAAGCATACCATTGTCATCTTTCATGATTAAAACTGAGTAAACTACCTGTTGCAGTTTCTTATAAAATGGTGTTTAATTTCCAACACAAAAAAGGCCAACAATGCACAACTTAAAGATGCTTGCATACCTACCCAGTTCTGGAAGTGGGATCTCCCTCATTTGAAGAAGCCTGTCTGACCTCATGAATAATTAACTATTTAAGAACTTCAAGAAGAATCCTCAAAGAGATCGATCAAGTGAGACCAAAAGGAATGACAAGAATACAAGATTAAAGAAGAGTCTCTGAAATAATCTTGACAAAGTTGATTTGAGCACCTAAAAGTTTAATAGATTTAACAGACAGTGTCTAAAGCTAACTCACATATTATGGCTTGCGTGGTCTTCGCTGAAAGTATTTTATATATGTGTGAGCAGTCTCAAATCATCTGAACTTTCTAATATATGTTGCCCTTGGCTATTAGTTAAGAAAACATGGTGGCTACTAGAAGCTTATAGGTTCTTAGAGGTCTCAGGACAAGATTATGATTTAATCAACAAAAGAAAAGCTTCTAAGAAGAAAGCTTCAGTCATCAGTTATATCTATGTTAGCAGGTGGTGTGACAGAGTAGATAATCGAGGCAGTCACTGCTGATACCTCTGCCCCATATGCAGTTCACAGGTTTTTATTTCAGACTTGAACCCACCTCTTGAAACAAATGACACTTCCATATACATTGTTCAACAGTGCCAAAAGGACCTTTCCCTAGCTGGATTCCACTTGGGGTTGTACTGCATCTGATATGCATCTGGAGCAAACCTTTCTGTCTGTCTTCAGGGCTTGTTGTGACAGGGCAAAGGGAAATGGTTTTAAACCAAAAGAGGGTAGATTTAGACTGGATAAAAGGAATAAATGTTTTATGGTGAGGGTGGTGAAACACTGGAAAGTTTGCCCAGAGAGGTAGTAGGGGTCCACCCCTGGGAACATTCAAGGCCACGTTTGATGGGGCTCTGAGCTACCTGGTCCAGTTGAAGACATCCCTGTTCATTGCAGGAGTTTGGACTAGGTGGCCTTTAAGTGTCCTTATTAACCCAAACTATTCTATTAATTTAGAGCTCTGAAGAGAAGGAAAGCTCAGCATCTGAAAATCCTGCCAGTTTAGTAGTGCTTTTGTGGAATAGGAGAATACAGCCAACGAGATTTAAAATAATGACATCATCTCTATGCACACACTAATCTTATGAATAGCAGTAAGTAAACTGCTATGCCTTGCATCCCAAATCTTTAGCTCATTTAAAATTTCTGTTCAGTTCTGGATCTCTATCTCTCCAAAAACACCGAGCCACCAGTCAAGAATGGAATTTAACATCATGCCCGATATAAAAAACCCTTGTCCATGACTCAAAGTCTGCAGACAAAGCATTTCTGAGTCACACTGAAATTCAGGCCCAGGAACCAATAAATGTAAACATACCATTCCCCCAGCCACAGCACAGTAATGTTACACACTCACTGTGTAACATTAAGTTACAAAGGGAGGATATACAGTAAAATATGTGAAAATTCACCCTCCCCACTAGAGATTACGCCTCCACAGAACTAACCAAGAAAGGACTATGCACCAACTCAAAGAATTTGAGGATCAGAAAACAAAAGAATTAAAACTATCCCATCATTACCCTCCAGAGCTCATTTCATCAAAAGGANCCAGTTGAAGACATCCCTGTTCATTGCAGGAGTTTGGACTAGGTGGCCTTTAAGTGTCCTTATTAACCCAAACTATTCTATTAATTTAGAGCTCTGAAGAGAAGGAAAGCTCAGCATCTGAAAATCCTGCCAGTTTAGTAGTGCTTTTGTGGAATAGGAGAATACAGCCAACGAGATTTAAAATAATGACATCATCTCTATGCACACACTAATCTTATGAATAGCAGTAAGTAAACTGCTATGCCTTGCATCCCAAATCTTTAGCTCATTTAAAATTTCTGTTCAGTTCTGGATCTCTATCTCTCCAAAAACACCGAGCCACCAGTCAAGAATGGAATTTAACATCATGCCCGATATAAAAAACCCTTGTCCATGACTCAAAGTCTGCAGACAAAGCATTTCTGAGTCACACTGAAATTCAGGCCCAGGAACCAATAAATGTAAACATACCATTCCCCCAGCCACAGCACAGTAATGTTACACACTCACTGTGTAACATTAAGTTACAAAGGGAGGATATACAGTAAAATATGTGAAAATTCACCCTCCCCACTAGAGATTACGCCTCCACAGAACTAACCAAGAAAGGACTATGCACCAACTCAAAGAATTTGAGGATCAGAAAACAAAAGAATTAAAACTATCCCATCATTACCCTCCAGAGCTCATTTCATCAAAAGGAACTGGCCTTTTGTCCATGGAGACACAAATAAACTTAAAAGTAATAAAAAATATGAGAATACTTCTACAGTCCAATGTCCATGGTATAAACAAGATGGCTTATTTAAATTGCATCTTTTCTCATTTAAGAAGAAGTTGACCCCAGCAAAGCACATGAAGGAACAGATACATAACAACCTTTAAAAATACAAATAATCACACTGGAGAAGATTGGCCTCTTCACAGACTATCACACACAAATTAAGGCACTTCACCAACTCAAGGTCTCAGTTCGCTGAACCAGGCTTTCCAATTGGCAGCAAATGAACCTGAAATACAAACAAGAGGCTTCTGTTATCTGTAGCATGAAATTTCAGGTGATACTTGTATATGTAAGTACAAAAGGTCTGCAATTCATAACCCCAGAAGCAAATGTGAGTGCTTTGAAAAAGAAAAGCAATCTTTCATATTCTTTTCTCATTTATACCTGCACAAGAAATTGAACCCAAAGGAGTTTCATTGTCACCTGACCTGCAATCATTAATATCAACATAGAAGAATGTTTATTTCAAAAAAGATAATTTAGCAATGAACTTCAATGTGAAAAAAACTGGTAAAACCCAAGACTCACAAGAAATAAATAACAATCTTCTGCAACACTCTTCTTACATTTTGTACTTTCATAGGCCCCTGCACATATCTTAAGTTTTTCAGTTAATTCAAAGAGAATGAAGGAGACATTAAGCCTGGGCAGAATATTAATTCTCCCCCCCCCCCTCTACTGATGTGAATTTTTGACTGGTTTTAGCGCACACAGAATCACAAAATCACAGAATGAGCAAGGATGGAAGGGATCACAATGCATCATCTGTTTCAACCTCTCTTCTCAAGCAGGGCTGTCCTAGAGCACATGACACAGGATTGCATCCAGATAGTTCTTGAATATCTCCAGTGAGGGAGGCTCTTGAAAGTGTGCTAGGAAATACAGCCCAATTAAATTAGTCTGAGATGGATGCACAGTTGTCTGAAAATTGCTTTTAAAATGTTGGTATAAGCATTCACAATTAAAGAGCACATACTTTTTTTAACATGACCTCCCAAATTCCACGGTATTTTATAGTTTCATTAGCAAACAGAATAAAGGAAACCTTTGTGGCCTTTGAAAACAGCATCAGACAGGGTGGGTGGCAGGCACTTCTGACAGTAAGACTAGAATGAAGAAAATCTTTGTCCACTGGAGCAATACTCTAATAAACAGATGAGGTCAGAAAGGAATAGTGCAGATTCCTGCACTTAAGTCAGAATTAGAAACTCTATAAATATAATGGGGGGAAAATCCAGCTGATCAGAAACTTTGCAGAAAAGAATCTGAGGGATTTCAAACTGCATATGAGTCAGCTAAGTCACACTGTTTAAAAAATACATATATACACCATCAAAGAGGTAAAAAATAGGAGCTTTATAAGAAGCACATGCTTTTTTATAAGGAATCCTCTCACTTTTCCTTTTCCTGGGCATCATGTCAGTTGTAGGAGCAGTCTTCTAGGAGGACAGCAGCCCCTGGGTTTCCACAGGAGAACATGCACTGTAAAGAAAGAATGGGATTCTTTAGTCTAAAGAAGAGTGCCTCATGAAGAACATGATTGTCTTAAAATATGGAAAAGATTGCCATGAAGAACCATCTGTTCTCTTTATCCACTGTGGCTAGGACAAAAATGACAGGTTTAAATTCCAGTTGTAAAGGTACAGAACAAGTATTAGGAAAATGTTTCCAACAATAAGGTACTAAAAATAAAAAAATTAGGGGGAGGCTAGAGATAGAACTGTGAGAATACTATAAGATTCATCCTTAAAATTTGGGATAAAAAAGGTCTTATGGTCTCTTTTTGAGGTTATGTCTCTAAGTCTAGGAGAACAGATTTATCCTTGGCAACTTTTGTCAGCAGAGCTGTAGAGGAGCTTCTCTGCTAACCTTAGAAGACACTAAGATAAAAAATTGGCAGACAGTTTCCCTGAATCTTTGACTATATGTGTGTGTGCAGCCACATCATGTTCTGTGTGAGCATACATTTATCTTCCTACATGTGCATGCGTGTACACGTACAAGCCTGTGTTCATGCACATCCTTATGTGAATGTAGTGTCCTTGACATCTGAAATTTAGTTTTAAAAGCATTTAACAAAGATTCCCCTCCACTGAACCTCAGCAGTAGAAACGGTTGAAGCATGTAGGATGGCTACTTTCTAGGGATGCTGGTATTCTTGTCCACCTTTTCTCCCAAAGCAGAGCAGGTTTGGAGAGGCAAAAGGGTAGATGTGAAGAGGGTTTTCCATCTGAAAGAGCAATTGGCAAAGTTTGTGTCTCATTTACATCCTCATGTAGCGCTGAATGCAGCAAAGTGACAGCAGTATAAAACTGACTTGAAGAGTAAAACATCTTTTTATGATTATGTTTATATATGAAGAGCTATTGATCTGAAGGTTTGTTCCACAAGGGTACAACTATTCCACAAGTGTGTCTGATGAGACTTGCATATAGTAGCTCAATGGTGGAAGCAGAATGTGATACAAAATAAACATCCAAGCAATGCAGACTATATCTAAACCTGGTGAATGAAGGAGACAATTATCCTCAGTATTCAGACCAAATGGTTTTAATTTACGCTTGGCAGCTCCTTTTCTCCATTTTGGAACATCTAGACAATGTTTTCTTCAGTATTGCGTTCCTGCTCTACAGTTTCAGTGCTCTGGGTGCCTGCCCAATGAAAAGCTAATCAACTATGCACATTTCACTTAATCATAACAATATATCACCTCTACTCATGACCACACAGCCCAGAGAGTGGCAGCACACAAGAAACCTGAGAGCACACTGAAGTTAGATGGGAAGACATGAAGGAAGTTAGGTAATTTTATTACAAGAACAAAGTTACTTAATTAAATCCCTTTAAAAGTTTATGAGATGATCTGAGGAGGCCAGGAAAGAAAGTTTTCCTCAAATGGAACATAGCGAATACTAGCCTGCATTACTCACAGGAAGGAGGGAATGGGAACTTACCTAAAAATATTTAGCTGCTTCCAGCAATGAAGAAAAGTGTTTGCAATATTTAAAAAACCCTAGGGTATACATTTGCTTTGGGGGATTTTTGTTATTTTTTAAAAAAGATCCACACTCACTCTGTTGCCTCAAAAAAGATACAAGCCTGGAGACGGAAGGAGAAAAAAACCTGCAGCTTACACAGGGTCATTAAAAAAATCAGATTCTTTCAGCTAAAAATCCCTGAAGATCTCTTCTGCATTAAATGTACTTGAGGGTCTCACTGTTCTGAGTAGCGACCACTTCCTAGGCTGCACATGTATCCCTCCCCCCGAGGATGACCGAGAATATTCCATTCCCTCAGAGATCCCCAGGCTCGCCGGGCTGCACGTGTGTGACCAGAATGGATACAGTCCAGCCAATGTGGCAGAGCCAGAATTCTGCTGTAATGGCTGAAACTGTGACCAAGAACCTATCTCTCCACCCTTCTCAGTTATTCCCCCTGCTAGCAGTGTATGGCAGGAAATCATCTCATTTCAATGCAGAAAGGATGAGAGGAAAAACTGAATAGCAAAACCAGGGGAGTGGGGCACAAGAAAAAGAGGCATAAAGATATGTCTAGGCAAATATATTACAAACTGGGAGAATGTGGGGAAGCAAAACAGGGAGGAAATTACTCTTATGAGGTAATAGAGATTGGAGAAGATGCCTGGCAAGGAAATGAAGACATGACAGAAACAGTTTAGCAGGGCAAGAGAAAAAGGCATCAAGCTGCAAAGGGAGTGGTAGAGAGGTTTGTGCCCAGGGAATGTGCATATGCAGAGCATGAAGTCAGGCACAGTATCCCACTTTATCTAAGTATTACAAATTATATTATCAACATACCTTATAGTCACCTTGTGATGATCATTCACGTAGGACAACAACTTTCAATCAATGAATCTGAAACTCAAGCAGCAGAAATCTGAGCAGTTTGCCTAAACCCTTGTGATTAACCACTCTAGAAGACAACTGGTTCCATATTCAAAACAAGGAGACATTATACACATACTTGATGAACAATCTTTTGCTAAATTTGCGAAGACAAACACCTAGGAAAAAGAAAAGGCTAGAATCAAGGCTATAGTTGTCTAATATAAGCCTTGCATGCAGATACAGTAAGACATAAATATCTAAATTTTGCGGATTGTCTTAAGAATCAGGACACATCAGTTCTGTACTAACCATCTACTCTTTAATATTTTGTTTGGGTTTTTTTCCCCCTGGATTTCTCATTTCCTGCAGTTGACTGTCTTTTTTTTTTTTTTACCCATTTACTTTCTGCTCTTGCAGCAAATGCAGAGGAGGAGGAGCAGAATTCTATGAACAGATGTGTTTTCCTATAGCAGTCTTCTTTAATCCCCCAAAATAATGTGTGCACTTGTGCCTATGCTACTGAACAAATTAGACTGTTCCTTGGCTAAGAGCAAGTGACAGCGCAGTCCAGATCTATGTAGATAAGTTCTGCTTCTCACCCAAAAGACAGGCTGGCTGCATTGAGATAATCTATTAGGAAATGACCTGGGTTCCCAGCTTGTGTTCATGCATTGACTAAGGAGATGTTCTCAGGCTTGAATAAAGAAATATAACAACAGCACCATGTATGGAGAACTGTAATACCACATTTAAATCCATATTCTTTCCCTGTTTTATTTAGTAGAACTGTAGCAAATAAGACTGGAATTCTATGCAAGAAGTAAATAAAGACTGTGTAAATGAAGATCATCATCATGTACGTAGATCTGGTGTTTTCAAATAAATGTACTTGTCTTTGAAACTTCAATAATGTGCTTTTAGTGTCATTTGTCTGTATGTTGCATAATTCATATAGGGACATCATGCCCTGCATAATAAGTTGTCTGGAAAATCGAGAAAGAAACGAAGTAAATATCTGAAGAAACAATATTAAAGAAACAACCATAGGACTGGAAATCTAAGCTTTTCTATCAGGAAGCATTCTGTTTTATGCCTTGGCATTGAAAAAAATGCATACAATATGCACATGTATCACTAATTCCTGGAATAATATGTGCAGCATCGCATATCATTCTGCAGACAAGCAATTGGCAGGTGTTTTTTACAATAGCAAGATGAATTCACAGTATGGGATATGTTGATTACTCATGTCAGTCCCTTTGAAATTTTAAAGCGAGAGTAATCAGAGCTATAAATCTCTCCTAAGTATAATTAGATTACTATTTATACCTGGTGTTGTTAAAACCAGTCTAAGAAATTACTTTTAAGGTGCCATTACTGAAGAAATAATCTCTTTAAAACAATAATCACTCTGTTAAGTACAATTCATATACCTACTTTCTATAATGAGAACAGATAATTCAAGTATTTAAGAATACTGAATGTTTTTTCCTATTTAAAAGTTTGATAATGGCATTTTCAGACTTCAAAGTTTTTTACATTATATGGCTGGTCTGGGAGCATTTTCCAATACTATAATGCACTGAGATGAAGGATTAGATACAGTGGCAGCTCTGCATAGAAAGCATCCTTGGAGGGATGCAAGTTTTGTGTTAGAGAAAGTGCAGGTTATGACTACTGTAGGGCCCTATAGGGAGTAGTATGATAACGAGGCAATTATGATCAACTGACTAGAACTAGAGCCATCTCCATAGACTTCTTATCTTTTAGGAACATATTAGGAATTCCAAAAGATGGTAAATTTATAAAATCTGCTCTAATGGCTCACTGCTGTTAATTTACATCTTATTTCCCATGGGAACTATTTGACTTTTTCTTCTGCATAGAGACAAGGCAGATCAGCACGTAACCTGTAAAACCTGAGTACCTAGTACCATCTTTTGATTAAGCAGATATCAACAAAGATATTTAAATGTCTGTAAAATAAAAAGAGATATCTTTAATCCACAGAAAGAAGCATGGCATTCCAGAGGAATGGGCTGTTTTTATTTTAACAGATAGCATGTTCATGTGGAACTGCAGGCTTTGGTCAAAGAACGCTGATACAGCTTGAAGCTTGCTGGCATTCTGCAGGGAAAATCTTCATTAAACTCTAGCAATTGCATGGAGAACATCAATATTTGGAAGCTACTTCCAAATCAATGGCTGGAATAAACCAGGGCAAGAGGTTGTAATACTAAGACAAAAATTACAATAATATACATTGTCCCAATATCCGGCCTATACCTCTCTTGATACGTATAACCTTCAGCATACCTTGTTCCTCATTTTTCTAGTGGAAATACATGGTCTTGTAGATTGTGTCACGCAAAACAGATTCCTGAACTCAGCAGCTCTTGGAAAGGCTTTGTCCATGACCTACTACTCACGTGAAGTCAAGGGCAAAGCTGCCCCCAAGGTCTCACAGCATTTTAAAGTTAATTCTCATATGGAACGTCCTCCCTTTCCAAGGAGTCACTTCATTGCCCCATTAATATTTTATTACACAAAACTCAAAAATGGAAAAAGCATATGTTTGGAATGATATGTAGAAATAAGAATAGGACCCTGTTTTTATGTAGTTTTCCACTGCATGAGCCAACTCATGTATTTAACAGTTTTTGTTCCACTCTCTTTCACTTTTCTTTTTGTCCTAGAATCTTCAGCTGAAGAATTATTCTAATGGATGTATTTTATCTTAAATGTTAACGAGCCTCTATTTCAGCCTCTAGATATTGCAAAACATAGTATTGGTCAAGTTTAGCAACTTATAAAAGACACAGTTTAAGTAAAATTCTTCAAGTTTTATTATTCTACCATAAGACAAAATCTGGTTTTCTTGAGCTGTTTCACTTTCTTTTAAGTCAGCCTTTGTCATAAGAGAATGGATGTATGCTGAGATTTTGATTCTTTTTACTTTGTTACACATAACTGATATTTAATTGACAGTATGAGTTCATCCATTTATCTCAATTATAAGTACCACTTAAAAAGTCAGACCACCTGTTCACAGGTACTGTTTAGGAGTAATATGATGGATCCTTCACAACATTAGTCTTGCTCTATAGTACTGTGCTACTATGATAAAACATTTCACCTCTGCCGTCATGGATAATACTGCTGTTGACTTCAGGAACCAAGGAATGGAAGACAATGCCTATACAACGCTCATACCTAAAACTTTCTTTGAAAAATCTAAGTTTTTTTCTTTTTTTTCTTCAGAGTCACAAACACAGGATCTGCTTAAGCATACAAGCTTAACACAATACCTACAAATATTGATTGCAACCAACAAGCACATTTTAGCACAAGTAACACCTTCATCAGGTACAAGGCTCTATTCAAAACCACATTCATTCAAATAATCTACTGTGCTGGTTTTGGCTGGGATAGAGTTAAATCTCTTTACAGTGGATGATATATTTCAGATTTGCACTGAACACACTGATGATAATAGAGTAGTTTTTGTTAATAGAGATATTTTTGTTGTTTCTGAGTGGGGCTTACACCAAGCCAAACCCTTTTCTGCTTTCCATGCTGCCAATATGATGGGAGACGTGAGAGTGCTGGGGAAGTTGGGAGGAGACACGATCAGGACAGGTGACCCCAACTGACCAGAGGAGCATTCCAGACCACATGACATCATGCTCAGTATATAAAGTGGGGGGAAGAAGGAGAGAGAGAGGGGGCCATTTGGAGTGATGGTGTTTGTCTTCCCAAGTAACCATTACATGCAATGGGGTCCTGATCTCCTGTGGATGTCTGAACACCCGCCTGCCTATGGGAAGCAGAGAATTAATCCCTTGTTTTGCTTTGCTTGTGTGCATGGCTTTTGCTTTCCCTGTGAAACTGTCTTTATCTCAACCCACAAATTTCCCAGCTTTGCCCTTCCAAATCTCTCTGCAATCGAGTTGATTGGGGGAGTGAACAAGTGGTGGTACTTGCTTGATGGCTGAAGTTAAACCACAACAACTACATACACTCTTTTGTATTTGCTTCTTCTTATTTGCTAGAGCCACCATGAAGAGGGCAGAGTGTGCAGTTTTATCAATGCTCATGTTATACACATCCCACATGGTGTTCAAAGGACTTAAAATCTAGGAGGCAAAACGGGAAGACTGAGGAAAATTTTAAAATGTTTCCAATTTCAGATTCTCTTAGACTTAGCTGTATGTATCTTTTTGGCCATTTGTTAGCAGCTACCAGTAAGCAATCATGCCCAAAGGGAAAATGTATTCTAGTTAAAGATTGGCTTATAGCCTCATCAGCCAAGTTTTATTGCTCTTAAAGCACAGCAAGAGAAATATTTATACTGAACTTGTTGCATAGGGACTTCAGATAGCAGGAAAGTCATTTCTTGCATAAGTACTTTTAGATGGAGACAGCAGAGTTACACTAAGAGGGAAACGGGGACTTCTAAAAATAAAATGTCTAGAAAATAAGATGAAAACATAGAAATGCTAGGCTCTCAATTTGAAGTATTTCTCTTTTTTTTTTGCTGAAAGTGTTCCCAAGATTCAAAATGTTTTACGTGTCCTTTGAGTTTGGAACATCCTAAATACAGTAGCATATGTCTGTGCTGTTTAACCAAATACTCCAATGATTGGAACTCTTTCTTTTTTTTTTTTAAATGTGTGTGTGTATAGAAGGGAATATTATTTATAACCATCTAAGGTCTGGCATAGCATTTTTGAGTCAATGCCATTCTACACATCAATGTTGCAGTTGTTCTCTATTAATCTAATTGTTTTAACAACGTTGGAAAATTTGTTCTGAGCTAACATATATATTTACATGTTCTACAGTTCTAACCTGTTGGATAATGAGGTCCTAAAGAAGGTGTCAGCCCTACTTTTTACACTAATATTAAGAAAAAACCCACCAAAATACACACCTGTTCAAGGACCTCCCGATATTATTAGCATCTTCACGAAGTCACAGTCTAGCTAAACTCATGTAGGATTTGAAGTGGTAAAGCTAAGAAATGTAATTTCTGCAAAGAGAAACATCCTAGGGGATGGTAGAGAAGAAAGATTTCATAGTATTAAAAAATGAAATGGCCAAAAATATCAGAGAAGCTAAATAAAAATGTAATGGTCATTTAAGCCATCAGGAACTGAGAATGAGTTTACACTGATTCTATTCTGGAAGGCTGCTGTCGTTGTCTCTGGTAGTACTTGCTTTTATCTCATCAGCATTGTGTTACCTCATATCTAGTGACAATGATATTGATAATGACAATGACATTGATATTTTAAAATAAAATCAGAAAAATCTAAGGAAAGTCATCAGCTGACTAGAGTTTCATCACTAAAAGAGAAAAGCACTTTTTCAGTGATTTCACATTCATAGAATCATAGGATAGTTTGGGCTAGAAGACACCTTAAAGATCATTTTGTTCCAGTGCCCCTGCCATTCACTGAACTCGAAGTCAGTTCTTTTCTAAGAATGTACCCCAGTACTGCACTCTCCAACAAGCTGCACTCTGAAGTAGAGAATGTATAACATTGTGATTTGCTTTGTACATGTGTGGGCATGATGGTGCATGTGTTTATGTCTGCATGTGCATGCTTCTTTCCTTTTCTCATTTATATTTAAAACAATGACAATATTTGCACATAAATATATTATTAGTCCAAACTTTTAGTCCAAATATTCAAGAATCCTTCTACCATGCACTAGAATGATGTTCCCGACTTTGCTGGACACAAAATACATTGGGGTGGCAGGAAAAAATTATATTAGAGCCCATCTAAAACAACTGTGCAGACTGAGGAAAAGTTACATCATGGCCCAGTGCTAAGACCAAATTTTTAGACACTAGTAATGACTCATTCTTGGAGTTGCTAATGAGGAAGCCCACAAGAGGCAACCAGCAAGAGGAAACCCTTGAACCTGAGCAGTGCTTCAGGCACTTCTGAAACCATAACTCATCTAAATAATATACAGCTGTAATTTTAAATTTGTGGTTAAAACCAACTGCCAATGGGGTTCCAGCATCTTTCTGCACAGAAATCTAAACATTGAGACCAAAATCCTGCATCCACCTTCTCAAAACTGTCAGAGTAGAAATTTAAGATACAAACCAATAATTTCCAAAAAATCAAGCTGATTGCAACAAAGTGCACCACAAAGGCCATCATAAAAGCAGGCTCAAACTGCTCTCACAGGAAAATACCAGAATTTTACTCCAGGATCTAATCTCAGTTCATCTCCAATGGAAAAGTGATAGAGGAAGTACAAAATAAGACATTAAATGAAACCTGCTTATCTTTTCTACATAGAGGTTTCATAATAGTGGGTTAAAGAATTCAAATCAATAGACCTCACGTAAGTTGGAAAGCAATAATTTAAATGCATGTATATATGAAACAGCTATTTCAACAGCAACAGCTATTTCAGTTCTCTTTGTACTTCTTACCACTTGACTTCCAATGCATATACATTTTTTGTTGCCTAGCTTCTCTGTATTATCTTTTACTATTCTTAGGCTAGGAAGTATTATTGGATGAGCTTTATCATTTTAATTGTTTTAATTTAATGTTGTTCTTTTTAGTAGAAAATCTAATTTGAAATGGCAAAGGGTTAATTATGGAATTTTCCCAGGGAATGTCCCAAGGAAAGAAAAATATATGGGATAAAATCAGTGAAATGCTAATTTTAGAATCTAATTTCTACTTCTAATTTTACTTCATAAGGTATTCATATTAACCCTACATATGGAGAAATATCTTTAAAATAAACTGGTTTTAATGTTCTGACTACCATTCCATGTACAAAAAAATAGACCATGTATTAAACAAGAACCCTAAGCAAGTTTTTATTTAATTCAATGTATTTATACATCTGATTAAACATGAATATCTGAAGACTTACATGTGTCATTTAAAGTATAAATAGATGTAATTATATGTAACAAGCTCTCTGTCTTTCCCAAACTCAGGCTCCTGAACTCCACAGTTTAACTATGGCTGTCTGCTTAATAATCTCTCTTTCCTGGGTTCAAGTGTTTTCAGAGACTTTACATGAATACTTGAGACAGGATAGTTTTAGGCAAACTAAGATCACAAAAGGTATAAACAAACTCTCTGCTGCTCAACAAACATGCATACAGCCACAGCCACAGATCCCTGGTGGGAAAGAAGTCCAAACCAATGGTTTTGCACATGAATCTGAACCCAAAATCTTGCATTTTGGGATGACACAGACAGAGTGTTAGCTAAGGACATTTGTTTAGATGAAAGCTGTGCATTTAGAGACGGGGATATTTAAGAGAATGATCTGTGGCATCCCAAAGAACCAAAATACTGTTCCTGCACTGACATGCCCGGTGACTGCTGAGGTTTCGGCCGAAGGAACTCCTCTGCCACTGACAGACTTTCAGAGACATTCACCAAAACTGCAATAGAACACAGAGCAAGAAATGCTTGGGACAGCACTTCAGCTGGTCTGGCTCTGCTCTCCCTAGTTCCTCCGATCTGGGGACTGCTCATTGGTTACTGTCTCAGCTGGCCTGTTTTGTTTGTTCAGAGTGTAAAAGGAAAAGCCCATCTTCTCAGGAGTTTGCCAGTGCAATGAAACAATCTGCAGTGCTGGCTTCCCAGGAGATTTTCTGATTTGAGAAAGATATTATGTCTCAGAAAGAAACACTGGATTTAAAGGGTAGTAAATCTGTACAACAGTCCAGTACTCCTGCATTGGTATTTCTAGTCTCATATACATCTGTGGACAATTAATTTGGTCGGCCACATGAACCTTCCTCTTAGAGAGGTCAGCAGGCCTCACTCTGTACACAGGAATAAGATACAAGGGAACCAGCTTCATTTTCAACTCTGCCTTTTTGCTGTATCAATTTGAGTAAATCAGTTTGAAAGTGCTCAGTTTCCAGTTCTACAAAGTGAAAATGACATAACTTCTTGACATTTGCAAGGCACTCTTAGCTACTGGAATGAAGAGAGGATAGCTTTAGAAACTTGTTTTTAAACAGATTTCTAATTAGTTTTGGGAAAATCTTCCAATCCCATTACATAGCAGTGGAAGTTGAATCCTTTACCTATCTTTATTGAAGTAATTTTTCCTGCCCACACATATGTACACACTTCTCATAAATTTCTCAAACCTCTGCATTTTGCTGTCAAGACATTCCTCATAAAACTCTCAAACAGGCCATTTGTACTCTGGATATTAAAGACATTCAGAAAAAGACAAAGTTTACAACTGGCAAATGGAAATAACCAAGTTTATTCTTCATATATTAAATTAAATGAGAATCTTGGGTCATGTTATCCAAATTGAATCTGTCATATACTGCAGCAGTACAACAGGACATATGTACTTTTCTCCTCATTTAAATTGTCAACTCTCTATTAAATTTGTAAATAGATGAAACTTAGATTATAAATTATTCTACCACCTTTGATTATTTATTTACGCATGCAGGAGAAAAGTGCAAATTCATCTGCACAAAATTACTAATATACAACACATATATATTTATGCACTGTAACTCTTGTTGGAGTAAGGAATTAATTGGGAAACCTGGTATTTATGTTCTTTGGAAAATCCTGCTTGGAATCTTATCTTTTTAACATCTATCTATGTGCTTTACTCAACTGAAGGAGTAAATGCACTGTAGTTTATGTCTGGCCTCTAGATGATGCTACAATGCTTTTAACTGTCTGACATTTAATAGTATGTAACAGGTAAACAACTTTGGACTGTACTCACACCATTTGGTACATCATCTTAAAAGCAACAGAGAAATGCCTCTGTTTACAAAAACAGAAGTGGAGAAGGACCAAGACCTTTCCACTGTGAGTGGATTGATACTAAGCACAATATAAAAATATTATTAGCATTGGTGTGCTGTATTTCATAAGGAAGACCCTGTAACCTCCTGCAATCTGTAGCAACAGCTCTCAAGATCCTTATCCCACATCCTCAGATTTCTCCAGCACCATAAAGTACCATTCATTCCAATCTAATCTGTCTCACCTGCCATGTATCTTCACACATGTGTGTGGCTCACTGGATGATAACCATTTGATAACATGATGATTATAGAAAATTTCACTAGTTTAAGCATATAATTTTCTGACGACTCAGCCTAATTGCAGAGCAATTGCAGAGCACATTAACTGCCATGGCATTGTCTGTGTCGTCCCACTGAGAGGCAAGTCTCTCTCACTTTGGGGAGCACTTCTAGCTGCACCTAACATCACCCCTGAATAGACCTTGGCTGTTTCCTAATCCTTCTGTTTCCCTTTCCTCACCGATGATTTCCTCTCCACCTGCTGCCCAAATCCATGAAAGGATGCAGGAAGCCTACATTTATGGTTCCAACAGTAAAAAGCTGAAAACAAGAGTTGCAGGCAGGTCACCAAGACATTAAAAAAAGAGTTCAGTTTGTTTGGTTTATTGTTGGGGCTTTTCTGTAAAATCAGATGCACTCTAGCAAATTAGTGAATTTTGCCTCAGATGTTCTCCCATTTGGCATCTTGGGAAAAAGCTTAATGTTGTGAGAAGGATGTGATGAGCTTCTGACAGGTCCTAGTACCTTACACTTAAAAATAGTTTGAATCTTCAATAGAGCAAGTCAAATCAGTGACAGATTATTTGTTTTCATCCTTAGAAAGGAAGCTACATTTTTTAATTTATGTTCTTCACCTGCTTGTAAAGCAGTAACTAGCCAATGGCAGCCACACTTGCCATCATCATGTCAGGTTATGCTACATCATCACACAGAAGATCTCCCTTAAGTTTGGCAATAAGTGCAACTGGAGACATATTAACTTTAAGTGATTAACATATTAAGAATTCACAGATACTGTACTCCCAGTAGTGGTTATCTTCTGATTTCTTTGGCATGCAGGGCTGCAAGAAAAGCATTGATTAGTGTTGATGACTTTGCAGTGGTACCACCTCCACACATCAAAAGAATTGGTCTGTTGGAAAAGGTGACTTTCAGCCTCACATTCAGGTTACTATAAGGATGTCTAGACAACCACCCTTATTTTGCTGTGTAGATTTTTTCCTACTGCAGAGACCAAGGAAGTGTCCTGTTTGAGACATTTATATTGCCTCAGACAAGCTGACTTTTCTGCAGCACATTTCTAGATTAAAGTAACCAACAATAACCATTGCACTAAACCTTAATGCTAATGCTATCACTTACACTAAACACAAACTGGGGCCCCTATAGCCTGGAGAAGACAGCAAAATAATGAATTTACTGTGTGCCCATATAATTGTAGTTCACTCATATGAGAGAACTAATTGCCTGCAGGGCGTGCTCAGCATCACTCAGTGGCCTGTAGCCAAACGAGTCCTTGTAAACTGGGGAAGAGGTGGAAAGGAACTCTGCATCTTTCAATTTTTTCACTCCCAGCTGCTGCCAAAGACCTCAGCCTGTGGGGCCAAAAGATAAATATGTCAGTGTCTACAGTTGTGTGGAAGATTATTTATAGGAGATGAGGGAGGGAGTTTATATTTGCCTTTGCATGACGTAATCAGTTCCTGTGTATACCTCAGGAAGCTGTTACAAGGCTTAAAAAAAAATTAAGAGGAGACTATCTTATGTTTTAAGTGCCTATCCAAAATGCTGCACAAGAGTTTCAATGAGCATATGGATCTGTAGTTAGACACAGTAGTTCATAGATCAGCCAGACAGCAAAATCTTTCAAAAAGGAGGTGTAGAAAAAAACACCAAGTGGACCAGCAGTTGAAGAATAGTCATGGCTACAGTTTCTGACAGCTCTTCAGGCTGGAGCGAGCATTTTCCATGACAGCCCCTTTAACATTAACCACTTCCTTGTCTTGATTAGATGGCAATGGCACATCAAGCGAGGGGAGAATTCTAGCAGGCAGCGCTGAAACAGATGGCACTGCCACAGCACTCCTCCTGCCAGCTGCCTGGGAAGGAGCTCTCTCTACCCTGTAATAAAAATGGCACAAGTTCAGGTCCATTCCCTGAGCATTCACTCTCTGCATCACAGGAGAAGCACCTCAGCAGCGGAGGATAGAGCATGGTACAGGTACAAGCAAACTTGCAAGGCAAAGGCTCATGAGTGAATAAATTCTAGCAAGTCTGAAATCCCACATATTTACTATAAACCTGTGGCATCTAGGTTCATTTCCAGTTGTTAGTATAAAAGGAAAACATAGCAATTATTATATAGATGTGCAAAATTAAAGCCTGGTTTGAACCAAAAGATTTATTTATTCTCCTTGTTAATGCTCTTCTAAGCATTTCTTTTAAATATTCACTTGCATTTCCACAGATGGGTAGATGAAAAAATCCCTACCATGCTAGGACAGGAAAGAATTCTGAGACAGTAGCATTGGCCTATTTACAAATATTTTTAGTTTCAACATCTTTATACTTCTTTTCCATTTCAGATATGTTTATTTCATTTTTGTTATTATAATAAGGCACAGGTAATTCAGTGCAATAGTCATGATATAAGACTGGTCACATAAAATAGGCTCCTGGGTTTATCATTTAATCCTTGCCACTTTTCACAGTTGTCAGAAGACATGTGTAATATCTCTAGCAGACCCAACTCCCCCACGGTAATTACAGGTCAGTAGATGTTGCTAAAACACACATTACTAATCATGGCAAACACAGGAGAAAACAAAATCTACACAATCTAAAAGACTAAGGTGTGTAACTCTGACAAACATCTTTCCTACAATCATCGGGCCAGATAGTGGACAGGGACAGTTTTCCTTTGTCCCACTTCTTATGTATAAATGCTTGTTTCACAGAGTTCCCTCATAAAAATTTTTTTAAAACTTAGAAAGATCATTCTACAATAAAGGTTTCAAACAGCATCTCTCTATAATAGTGTTAGCATAGCATTTTAGGTTATTTTGAAAGAATGCCATTTAATTTCTAAGAATTAGTGAATCAAGATATACACTGTAGAGAGCTGATTTCTTTCACCTATCTGCCAGCAACATTAGTTTCTCTACTCCAGATCTCTGACAAAGAATAAAATATCTGAAATAAACCAAATAACACCTTAAAATGCTATGCCATTATACATGAGCTTGGTTACAGGACGCAGCCCTCAGAGACATATTGTACAGTCATTAAATCACAGAGTCATAGAATCATTAAGATTTGTTGTGAAAGACCTCTAAGATTGAGTCCAGCTGTTGACCCAGAACTACCATGTTCACCACTAAAACATGTTACAGAATCAGAATCACTGAATGGTTTGGGTTGGAAGGGACCTTACAGACCATCCAGTTCCAACTCCCCAGCTGTAGGGACAGGGACGCTTTTTATTAGATCAGATTGCTCAGAGCCCCATCCAACTTGATCTTGAACATTTTCAGTAATGAGGCATCCACCAATTCTCAGTTCCAGTGCCTCACCATTCTCACAGTAAAGAATTTCTTCCTAATATCTCATCTAAATCTACTCTCTTTCAGTTTGAAGTCTTTCTCCTTGTCCTGTCACTACATGCCTTTGTAAAAGGTTCTTTTCATCTTTGTTGTAGGCTCCATTCAGATTCTAGACAACCACAATCAGGTCACCCTGAAGCTTTTTATGGGCTGAAAAATCCCAATTCTCTTAGTCTTTCCTTAGAGAAGAGTGGCTCCATGCACCTCGAGTTTGCCCAGGTCCCTGAGAATGGCATCACATCCATCAGATATGTCAACCTCATTGCTCAGCTTGGTGTCATCTGCAGATCTGCTGATGTCCCCAGGTGCCAGATCCACATGTCTTTTGAACACTTCCGGGGTGGTGACTGGAATTTTTCTAAGGAGACCATGCTGTTTGGGACCATCTGAAAAGGGAATGGAGGTAACAGTTCATCTAGGGCTTCATGTGCAATCCAGTGGGGGCAGTGGGTTGTGTCTGTCTTTGCCAAGTGCAGCTCTGAGTGGAATGACCACAACCAGGGCTGACTGCCTTGCCACATTTTCTGCTGATGTAGCCAGTTCAGGTTTAATCAGATGCTGGTAGGGGCACAAGGCAAGAGGACCATGAAGTTTGCTAGAATGCAGTTCAGCTGGAAAAAGTTTTTGAGCAACTTTGATTCAGGTAAAGTGAGGTTAAACTGGATGGAAGCTTTGAGTTGTGGGGATTTCCCACCAGTCTGGGATGAGACACCCCAGAGTCTGCTCCTTGCATTGCAGAACCATGGCCTTGAGGCAAGGCACTGAAGTTAGCAATAGGCTGAAGGTCAGAGCAGAACGTGCAGCATGTCAAATGATTCAGAGAATAAACAGACTCAGGAAGGGCAAACACACAGGCTCCAGAGGCAGCACAATAGACTGACCTTCTCAACTTTCTTTCTTCAGCCTACCACGTCACCAGACGTAAATGCGGGCAAGGAGATAAAATAAATAAAAGATGGATCTCAGCAAGTGGTCAGGCTTTCAGCTACTGGCTGCTCAAGCTGCCTTGTGTAACAGAGTGCAGGGATGAACACAAAATCAAGCAGAGTGCTTCTAACCAGCTGTTTCAGCTTTAGTACCAACCTGGAAAATATTAACAGTCGCATTTTCAAATAAAAATGCTCAAAACAAAAAAGCTAAAAAAAAAAATAAAAAGGAGGGTGGAGGAGAGAAAAAGCTTAAAAAACATTCCATTGCAGGTATAGATTTGATACAACTTCTCAGAGAAGGCATGGATTTATTTGAATGCATTATACAATGTAAAAGAGCAATAAGAACTAAAGAAAGCATTTCAGCTGGTTTTTGTCTGCTGAAAAAAAAAATTCATATTACCAAAATTTTTCACAAATTCTCATCAAGCTCATCAGATTTTCACAGTCAAAAACATTCTTTAAAATCTAAAACATTTCGTTTTGAGATTTTCAAGACAGAATATTAAGCTTTTAGTCTCAAAACTTTTTGAAAACATTTTATTTTTTATTCAACAGCAAATTAAAATGAAACCAAATGTTTAACCTGGAACAATCCCCCACACCCTTGATTAAACTAGCAAAACATAAACAAATCAAAAAAAAGAAAAGAAAAAGACTCAATTATTTGCACAGCTGGACTACTAATTAGGAAATAAAGACAACACAATTGATGTCTGACTAGTGACTACCACATCCTACTCTAATATGGTCTTTGAGTAAAATACAAGCAAGAAAGACCAAAGCAGTTTTGAACAGCTCTTTAGTTAAAGGCTGGATCTCCCAGCATATTCCCACATCGGCTGGGTGCTTATAGCACTAGAATTTTGCTACAAAAGATCTGTGACTACCAGAGAATTTGTGTAGGTGAAATCACCACCAAGAAGCTAATAACTATCTTTCCTTGAAGTAATAAATTCAAGCCAAACACACAAATATAAGAAGTTTCCTTTATAAATTTGAGATCCAGAGCCAAGAGGTGCTGCATGAGATTTTCACTACCCTTGAAAACTTTCTTCAGCAGTAAAAATAGACCACAGATTAAAAGGAAATAGTGCAAGAGGAAGGAGCACCTCTGCCCTTATGCTGAGCTGACCCTGGACTGATGACAGCTTCATTTTCCACTTGGCACAGGATGATTTTGGAACATTTCCAATTGTATGAGAAGTGCTCCCAAAAATCTTGTGGCCCACTTGTGACCTGAAGCAGAGTCCAGCAGCGTGGGTGAATCGGATCAGTTAACACCTTGTCAGAAATAGAATAAAATAATAAAAATAAATTAAAAATCCAATACAAAAGAGGAAGATGGAGAAAAAAAAAGGGAGATGAAGAGAGAGGAGTAGGAGAACACTCTCATACTTTCTGTTTAAGAGATATGATCAGAGCAGGGCAGCCCACTTGTTCCTTTCTAAACTAAAAACCAGACCCCATTTCCCAGAGGCTTTCCTGCATACAGAAAATTTTCTGTATTTTAAGCAGCATATTCAAGTTTAAATTTGCTTGTTATTTCCAAGGAAACATCAATTTCAACTGCATAAGTGCCCAAACGAAGAGAGAGCAATCCTCAGCCCAGCTCTGCTCAGTAACCAAGGGGGTGGGAAAGGGAGGGATTGTCTGTAGCTGGATCCTGAGCTAACATGGCATCAAAGACAGTTAGAGCAGCCCAGGATTTACTGCCATTTATGCAACAATCTGGACTTTACAGCAGTGGTGCTTTGGCAGAGCATGACTCTGTTTTGCATTCTCTCTGCTGCAAAGGAGTTGTTTTCACCGTGTTTATAATCAGGGAAGGAGTTTCCTTCTGTCTGAGGCCATAACAGCCAGTTAATTACATCCAGGACAAGCCATTTTTACACTAGAGTAGTGGCAAGTCTGCCTGGCAGAAACAGCCACTCAGGAATTTTCCATCACTTGAAAGCAATGAGGACCTGACCCTGTGTGCAGGGCACAGTGGCTGAGCCGCTGCACACACATTATTGTCTTGCACACCAGGAGCATGTGACATTTAGTAACCAAAGGCCTTAGTTCATTCCTCAGAGGTAGTAGGCAAAAAGAGCCTTCTGTCAGAAGTGGCAAACACCTGATTGCTTCTCTACAAAGATGAACAGCAGAAGCTTTCCCTAAATTTGAAGTTATAAATATATTACTGCTAGAGAGATTTTGAAAGCCTTAGTCATCAGTTTTAGGGCAAGGATCATTCAAGTAGCCTCAGGACACTGAAAAGGATTACTGCATGGCTACAGCTAATGTAATCTCATTCCTGAGCTATTTGTTTCTCCTTTGATGCAAGATTATTTTGGTTTGCTGTCTTATTTTACAAGTTGGGTTTTTTTTTTACTTTCGTTAAACTACAATAATTTATTTGTCCTCCCCTTCGAAATATTCCATATCTTAAGTGGTTTTGTGCCATTGGAAGGTCATGACTTCAGTAAATGAGGAATTCATCGTACCAAGACCTCTTTTCTGGGGAGTGTCACAGCCCTGCACTGCACTGCCCAGCACCTCAGCTCCTGGAGTGCAATGCAAGCTCTTACCTGCTTTCCTCTGATGTGCTATATTGGATTGTGTTTCAGACCACACAAAAATAGCTTGAATTGCTTCCGGACTTGCAGCGGCCTGGCAAACAGATTTTGTTTTAATAGTGCTGTTGGATGCCCCATGGATGGAGCAATAACTCATACCCCATGTGAAGTGACCCTTGGTTCCTAAGAGCTCACTCCAAGTAATAGAATGCACGGAAATACTGAACAGTAAAATCACAGTGACCCAACAGCATTTGCAGCGAGCACACTTGCTGCCACACACCTGAAGCTCTGCCTCCACTGATATTTTTGCCCAGAGTTCAATGAATGTCTTGAATGTCTTCTCTGCAGACTGCCCTCATGTTAATAAGCAATTCATCCAAGGCTGGTATTCAGGAGCTGAGATATGGGCACCTAATGCCACTTGTGTGTCATTGGATATCTGAGACACTTGTGTAAATCCGGAAGACAAAACTCAGAGTCCCTACCCTCATGACCAGGCACCCAGAGGCAGGACAAGACCTCTGAGGCATATAAAGTGTCCTGCTTTTATGCACTTTTATGCATTGCTCTCTAATACACCTCATGGGCTATTATTTTTGTTTAGGTTCAGCTCCTGTCCATAAAGCTTCAGTGAGGAACTCCTATTTCTAACCCACTTCAGCAAAAAAGATATCCAGATCTTCTTTAAATGTATTTATGAAGACTGAGATGACACAGAGAGAGATTCTGTAGATCATTAGAATTATCATTTGAAGAAGAGCTTCCATCTTTTCAGTGTGCCCCTAAATCTTGTTCTAAAAGAAATTTTTCTCATTTGAATTAATTATCTCCAAAGAGATACTCCACTTAAAAATATATAGAGAGGATGAAATCTTGGACATAGGCAGTGATTTAACTTCTCAATTTGTATGTATTGCCTGAATAGCTTTAAGATGTTACACCAGTCAGTGACAATTTATTCCAAAGGATATAATCATACGCTATAAATCACAGACATGCCACACTAAAGCCGTGTTGCTGTGAGATTCAGAATATTTTGGGCTAGGGATTTACTGGTTTAGTACTTCTTTTGTTCATTCTAATACTGCTGTCATATTTCGAGTCTTACAGAGTATGGCTTTGTAAAGTTACGCTCCTTCGTAAATTAAACTGCTTAGCAAAAGTGCTTAGTAACGATTTTACATTTTGGCTTAAACACAAACCTTTTTATTTTGTTGTATTACAGCCTTGTGGAGCTATCCACTGGTTTAATACCCTGCTTTTCTAGCTTCACTTTTAGCTGAGACTTTCATGTAGTCTTTCAACAGTTTTGATTCTTCTTCCACAATTCACAGAAAATAAGGTAATTTTCCTCTGAAATGGAAACAAAAAAGTGACTTTTGAAATGAGCAAGGATCATTACATAAAAATAGCCTCTTCACAGATTTTGTCAGATCACACAAAAAAAAGGAGATTTAAAAATACAGTGTGGCCCATATATGTATTTAATATAATGCCTGAAATGACAGTAATATTTCTCAGGGGATTTGTGAGAACAAATTCATTAATATTTGCATGAGGTTTTCAGATCAGCCTTTCTCTTTTGCCTTGTTTTGCTGGTTATCTAAAAAGAAGGCTCAGAATGAAAGTGTAGGCTTGATCCCTTGGGAATGCAGTGCATGTTGTATAAACAAGTGGTTTTACATGCTCAGTCATTGAGATGCATTTTAGAAGGGTTTCAAGACAACTTTAAAAATCGAGTGCTTCAAATTTGTGTGATCACCTGAAAAAATGCCTGATTAAACAAAAAAAAAAAAAAGGGGAGGGGGGGAAATATTTAATTTCTGATTGTGCATTTGCAGAAAGCTAAATTCTCTGAGAACTTTGCCACACCAAAATGTTCCTACCCATTTTGGGTACAAAGTTGAAAAACAGTCTACTGCTATGTATAGAGAAGTTCTCAGTGTAGGTGCTACATTTGTTAATATCCTGGGAGTGAGTAAAATTGATATAAGGCTGTCTTAACTCAAATTGTCCTTGTTTTTATTGGATTGCACCTTTGCTTTTACATCAACTCAATTTTTAGCATTTAATATTACATTAATACAAATAAATCATATAAGGCTTGTTCTTAATGGATTTGCTGCATGCATGTATATCACACATGATAATGTATTTCCAATTCACATTAATTATAGGAGGATAATGTATTGGACAATAAGACACATTTTTGACAGGTTTGTGCAAGTTTAGATTTGCTCAGTCCAGATCTCTTTTTCCTCAGAATCATTCTCTGCCTGATTTATGTTTCAACACTTCCCCAAATACATCCCTCCAGCCTGTAAGATTGTTAAGTACATTGCTGCAATCCAGTTTACCATTCCAAGTGACTGCCTGTCTGAAGCAAATATTAAATTCCATTTTAGGGCAATTTATGCTCCTAGAAAGATATATAAAAGCTTTCATTCTTTCTTCAAACTTATGCGCTATGACTCTTGCCATTTTATGCCATTTAAATGAGAGAAACAAAGAATGAATCTACTCAAATCATATAAGATCTGTCCACCCACACTCAAGGCAGTCCTTCTCCAAAACAATACAAAACAACAACAACATAATGAAAAACAAACAGACAAGCAAACACACACATGCACACACACAAAGAAATTTAAAAAAAAATAAAATAAACAAACCCTAAAAAAACCACCAAAGCTGCTATATTGTTTTTGCAGGTATCTTTCTCCCAGTCAATTTCTATATAACACACAGGAACTAATTAGTGACAGACCCAAAGCAAAATTCACACTTCTACAGACTGGCTTCAGATTTTTTCTCCCTCATCTCCCTCATCTCTCTGCTATCCAGTCTGTGGCCATTTGCAGCATTTAGTTCCTGCCTCTTTTCTCTCCTTTCTGTGTTTCCATCTGCAAAATGCAGATACCCAGCTTGGTGAGAACTCAAGAAAAGCTTACCCTAGCACCTGAAAGATTTCCTCTCACAGCAATTCACCTGGAAGCATTGCTGCTTGTTGCTGATAAGGGTCTTGGCTATCATACTGTGTATTTTCCCTGCAGCAGGAAAACTTTTTAACCGAATGTTTAACCAGGCTCTAGCTTGGCAGAGACAATGACCATATTGTTATTAAGGAGATGAGCCTGTCTATTATTTTGAGCCCAAATAGTTGTTTTGCTCTCATCATAACTCTGCTATATTTGCATATTGACCTCTGGTCAAAATAATAGAGTCTACTTGGAAATTCAGGAGCTTCAACATTCTGATTGACTTCCATGTTTCATGGCCTAGGATTAAGGTTTCTAATGATTGTCTTTAAATAAAGATGAAATACTGGATGTGTGCATATCTTTGAAGAAAAATGACCCAGCTGCCAATCTAAGCACAACTCAGATTCCATTGATAAGTAATGGTCAAGAAACCTTGACCACACTGACATCAATACATCAAAGTCAAAATTATAACTGTAGCTTTTGGCCTCACTTTATTTATATTTTAGGGTGATATAGAGACATGAAAGTTCAGCATGTTTTATAGGTTCCTAGAAGGGTTCAAAGTGCAAAGACTCAGCCTTGTACTTAATATAAATAATTAATATAAATAATAAAATATAAACTATTTTCTTTTCTTTTTCTTT
>VZRX01010742.1:0-48881 GCA_013398075.1 Notiomystis cincta
GAAGGAAGGAAGGAAGGAATAATCCACAGTTTGGCTTCCCCTCCACTAAGGACTGTTTATGACTATACTGTAGGATAATTAGGTAAAATATGCAGAATGTGTTAGTGCAGTCAACAGTTTCCTAAATATCAATCAGTTCTGACACCAAAGGAAAAGTGGCCTCTCTTTAACATTTTCTAGTCAATAAATCATATATTTTCTCCCACACCATTCCACAGTTTCAAGGCAGGAAGAAGTAGAGTGGCCCTAGTGTTTCGGGACAGAATCATGCTCATACAGAGAAACCCAGGCATCATCCCAAGGTGTATGAAGAGGACTGTGGCAGGAAAGGTAAGTGACGTATCCTTCAGTTTTACGATGGGACAAAGTTCTAAATGGAGAACTTATGTTTACTGGGAACTCAGGAAAGATACAAACTAGTGAATAAGCAACTGGAAGAAGCAGACAAGGGCCAGAATGAATGATAAATCAGCTAAAATCACATATTCTGTAGTGAAAGACTCAGCCTGTTTGTTTCTGCTTAGAGAATACAATGGGAAACCTGATAACAGTTTTCAAATATGAGAAAAGTCAAAAAAAAAGGGTTTAAATTTAGCTAGGGAGATATAGTTTAGACTTTAGGAAAAGATTTCTAAATGCCAGGGTAGTTAAATAGTGAAAATCAACAACCAGGAACATGTAGGAAGATTTCCATGAGCAGATCACACAAAAATTTTAGATGTAGCTAATTCCACCTGTGAGGAAGGAAGATAGACAAGATGACTTAATAATTTTAATTCTGGATCAGTTTATATGATTTTTATTTGAAATGTTTCAATTTTGATTTGGAACTGACTTAAGATCACTGAGATTTTTTTTTTCCTAATAAGTAAACAGAGGCCTTGAATTAAGAGTCAAATAGGAATATGACTGTATGCAAGTCATGCAATCAGTATTTGAAAGATTTTTCTGTTTCTAGCATAACATTGTTGCTACTGGCATTTATAGTTATAGAAAAACTAAAAAGCATTACTATTTTCTTTATTCTTTTATAAAATTTCCCTGTGCATTGAAGAGAAAGAAACATTCACACTTCTTATAAAATATCCACAGTAGAGGTTAAAATTGTAGTAGAGGTTAATATTTACAACTATTTTCTACACCAAACCTGCAGAGATGTTTAATTTTCTCTGTTGCTAACACCATCAAATAAAGCAAACAAATAATATTCATGCAAAGGCAAACAAAATAAATGAGTCAGGTAATTATAAAAAGAACACTGACCTATTAAAAATTGGTCTGATCTTCAAGAATTCTCAGCATACCACCAGAAATGTTATTAAAAATAGTAGAATCATGACAAGTATTCATTAAAATTTGCATACGTGAGTAAGAATGCACTTAATTACAAATTACATTCTGTAAATTATTTAGAAGCTGTAAATCAAAGCAATAAAGAAGAAAGATTTAGGGAGTAAGGGTTCTGAAGTATTTTCTAATGTAAATGTTCTTAAAAACAACAGATTTGGGAAGTTGTAAGGTATTTCTATGAGAAAATTATTTAAAAGAACAAATAAAGTTCAGAAATACTAATGTTTGACATATAGACATTTACTACAGATAGTGGGAAATGATCTCAGACTAGATCAGAATGGAGTTTTATACGTGGAAGAAGATGTGTTTAAACACTGTGTCACTTGAAGGCAAAATATCGTATGCAAATTAGGAACTCAACTAGCAAACTGCAGGTGTAATAAATTTCATGGATTGTGTAATTTTCATGCAGATTTTTTTTTCAGCTGCTGTCAGCAGTGTGGTTTAAATGCTTGTGCAAAGCAGTCCCTGCTCTGCTGTACTGAGTCAGCAGCCCAGGGAGTCGTGTCTCACTGCTAACCCAAAGTACCTCACTGGAACTCTGTGCTGGGAATGGGAGAAGAAAAAGTAAATGCAGAGAGAAGGAGACCAGAGAGGAGTAAGGATTTGAGAGGTGAGGAAGGGAAGGTGACAGAGAAAGATGAAAGACAAGAGGAGTCTCTGATGCAGCTGGTCAACTTCAGCTTCGTTTCACTGCAGAGATACTAAGCATTTTGTAGAGCATTCATTTCCCATGTGCAAACCAAAGTACAGGAGTTAAATGGAAGAAATCTCAAAGCCAGTATTTGAGAAGGTAAGTGGAAGGACAACTGAGAAATGACTATTAAAACAAAACAAAACAAAACAAAAAAACCCACAACAAAACCACAAAACCAAAATCCATAGAATTTTGTTTGTTTGTTTTAAGCAGGGAAAGGCAATTCCCTAGTGCAAGGAGAATCTCTCAATTTTCTTAATCATCTGGAGGAACAAGAAAGTAATTTTCATTATTCACTACTTCAATTTTTTTCCCTACAGTTCAAGATTATTTTGCAGGGCAGTTCATGAAGAACTTAAGCCTGAAGTGTACTTAGATTCTTCATTGTGTAACTTCTGCAACCAAAATGCCACATAGTATTGCTCGACCTCATGGACACTTATAGCTCACATCTAAATCACTAAGACAACTGCCCAAATATTGATTCTGCTCAGATTGGACTGCTCAGATTAAAATGTAGTTAATATCTTAGAGTAGAGACTGTAGACATTTACTTTAAGATAAGTAAATGGAAAAATTGATCTTTTGTTACTATGGAAAAGATGTGATAAATAATGGGATTATTGTTACTTAGTATTGAATATTTTCAGTATTTCTCAATACCTGTTCTTTGATAAGTCTGTACACGCACTACATTTCTGAAGGAAATTTCACAGCCTAGTACTATTATGTTTCTATTATTTATTATTGTTACCAGCAGTAAAACAAGATGTTCAGATTCCACTTTACTTGGAAAACTTTCAAAGCTGATCTTACAAGACAGGTACATAGAGCAATAACATTTGGACGAAGCCAGGGAAAATATTCATGTAGCATTTTCCCTGGGTTCTTTGGTTTTCTTGATATAGAGCACACACAGCCTCGAGGGTGCTCTTGATTGTTATCTCTGCAGCTGAGTGATTTTTGGAGGTCTCGCTGAATACAAGGGTCACAACCTAGAGTCCATTCTTATCTGTTTTAATAAAAAATGACAATGAACTGTGAAATTCTCCATTGTCCCCTCAAGCAAAATGAAGGTGAATGTCACTCCTGTCTGTACAGCCAAGTCTAATTGCAGTATTAGGGTCCAGAGCAGGAAAATTCACTCCATCAAGGGCTGTAACAAAGTTTGTGGAAGCAGTGCAGTTCAATTTGCACATCCCCAGGTTTACTAAGTTTTATCAAAACCTCTAAGGAGATTTTTGCTCTTTCAGACAGGATTGTGCATACTGTTTACAGCTCAACTCCATAAGAGGTCATTTAAGCAGTGATTTATTTCTGCATAACAAAAGTTATTTTTATTCAGCTCTCAAGAAAACACAGAGACCTCACAGATTATGTGATATATTGAAAGATGGGACTGAGGCACCTTTAGCAAGTTTACAGGCAACAGAAATTTGGAAGAGTAGTTGAAACAGCAGGCAGTTTTTCTGTCTTTCAGCGTGATCTTTCCAAGACACTCCAATAGGCTGGAGAAACAAGTAGGAACTTCATGAAGTTTGACAAAGAGGAAAGACAAGTCCTGCTTCCTTCCTTCTCTACCTCTACCTCTACCTCCACCTCTACCTCTACCTCTACCTCTGCCTCTGCCTCTACCTCTACTTCTGTCACTATCTAACTCTCAACAGTCTACTGTGAAATGCATATGCATTCCAGGATATTATATCTGTCCTGTGTAGTTATAACTTCTCCCTCCCTGCTCCTCTGATTCCAGGACTTCTATCTCAGTAAGGCATAGCTGGCTTCAGCTGGAGTGGCACATGAATCAAAGGGTTCAAGGCTTTTTTCACCATCTGTTCCATATGAGAGTTATACACATTAACACTCTTCTGATATATATATATATACACACACACATATATATATATGCAAATCTTCTCTAGGTGATCAAAAATCAAGGGAAGCACATTGCAACTATAATGTATGTATGTTTATTTGTTTATTAAGAAAGGCATTAAAAATGTTCAAAATCTATACAAGCAGATGAAGTCAGCTTTAATTAGGTGCAGTTAAAAATATATTTCATTATAAAAATGAGCATGTTAATATTGTGTTTCATGAGACATGAACAATAATATTTTCCTTTTGATATAAACAGCTCAGAGTATTTGGAAAGTGAAAGAGAATTTTTCAGCTTGAGATCACAGTTTTTACTTGAAACTTTTTTTTAATGTATTCAACTTTATTTTGATTGACTCAGTTCCAAATACTAAGAATGCTTTGCCTGTTCAGAGCTTCACAATCTATAAAGGTGAAACCTCTAAAATCAAGAATTTAAATACAAGAATATTGGGGGGAAAGAATATACAGTTATTCTCTAGCTCTGCTCAGTCTGATTTGCTAATCCAGGAGAAGAAAATTAAATCCAAAAAGCATTTAAAAAAATTAATCGAGCCTGTTGTTGAGCAGAAAGAAAATCAAGTACCAGCACATCGTTACTGGAGAAATTATGTGTTACAAGCAAATGAAAAAAGAGAAACCTCAATAAAGGTTCTTGAAAAATGGTCGACAAAGACTTTAGACTTCTTCTGCTTGATGATTCTTTAATGGCTGCAATCCTGCAGGATCACAACCAGGAAATAGAAAAGAGTGTCAGTCTTTTGTCGAACAATTACTGTGTAAGTGGTTAAAGAGATAAGATTATAGTAAGAGGGGACATTGTAATCCATTACTTATAAGACTAATTTGGTCCTTATTTGCTGGGAACTTGATTCCACAGCAAAAGAATAGCTTGCTTTTTCCTGTAAATTTAAAAACCAGACAAAATAGCAAGCAAAACTTTACCATCCACTGAGCTGTAACAGGGTTCATTGGTGTTACACCTGTCCTCCCTTCTCAATAGCACATTATCCCCTACATTTCTATAATGCCTATTAATAAACTTTGATCCAACCTTGCAAAAATCCAGATACTTGAGGATGTTCAGATGGAATTCTTTTAAGCCTAGTGTTCAAAGTAGTGATAAAATGTAAGTGACAAATTGTGGAAAAGTATTTGTCAAAAGGCTTTTGAAAATACAGACTTCAATAAGAGAATTGAAAGAATGCTTTTAATTGATACTAATATTCTTTTAAACATTTGGCTAAAACCCCCATTTAAGGGAAAGAGAGTCACTTTGCACAAAGTTTAAGTCAATAAGAAAGAATCTGCATGCCTAAATCCTGCCATATTATTGAAAGATAGAGGCTTTTTTGGCTCCTCCAGAGACAATTGAGAGCAATAGGAAATGGATTCATTTTACCTAACTTTAGACTCATGACACTGTCTTAAGTCCTTAGCTGGGGTGAATTGCCTTTCAGACATATTTTTCTCTCACTGAGTGTGAAGAGAACCTAGTCAAACATGACAACTTTGGTCTTTCAGGTAAAGTGTCTGCAAGAAGGTGAGATGATTAGACCTGGATGCATAAATAATTTGATGAAGAAAGTGCTGTTAAAGAAAAATGAGCCAGCTTGAGTGCTGGACCCAAACAGTTTCACTGTGAGCTGACCTAGCACCCAGTACTTGATCTGTTGTGGGCTGCTCCAACTAGCTGAGGTGGACCAGCATTAAAAGCAGGATTACTAAGCAGCTGGTGCTAACTTTGTCTCAGAGAAAATGGTGACCTCTTGGCTCCGCTTATTCAGCATAAGGCCTAAAACTCAGAGTATCTAAGAGATTAACTGCTGTCACATTTGGAAGTAATGTTTTCTTTAATTAATTCTGAATCTGTCTGTTCATCTCAGTTGAAAGTCCAGGGAGCCTGAGAAACCTGAGAAAAGGTTTGAAATTTATTGTCTTATTTCAATGTCTGATCTTGGTAACTGGTAACACCTGATGTGACTGCAGCTCCTGAAGGAATCTGAATGTTAGATTTTATCTGAGCTATTGTATATGGTTTAACTGCAGAAGCATATGACACAGTAGCAGACTTCAGACTGAAATCCAGACAAGTGCTTGAGCATCTGTTTTGCCAGAGTCAGTTTAAATTTAGGGCAGGGATGTCCCCACAGCTGAACAGCAACTGCGAGGTACCTTAAATTTCAGCGCTCCATTTTATGCAAGCGACAACTGAAGCACATAGAATTCAGCAAATAGAAGACAAGAACAGAATGCAGAAATCCCTGGCCTGCCCCTTAGTCTAAGCTATGTATTTCCTGAGATATGGCATTGTGACAGGTGAAAAAGAGGCACATCATTTTCATTTACGAGAGGCTGTAATCAGAGGACACCGCAAATGGCCAAACACGGTGTTTACACACAGAGTGCTCCCCTGTTGTTACAGTCACTGTCCAACTATGCCATTTGTATTTCAGAATGAGGCAAATTAAAAGAAGAAATGAATAATATCAGATAGTCAAGGACAGAAGGGTTCTCATGTTCTGTTCAAAAACTGCAGAGCAGCTTCTACAACTCAGAGGAAGGGAGCCGGGAAGAGTAGGAAGTTTAGTGGTAACTGTGTGCAGTGCTCACCTGGGGTTTCTTCCAGATGAAAGCATATGTGATGTAGGTGATAGTTAATGTTGTTCTTATGTGTTTAAAACAGAAAATATCACCTGGGCATAGATCTTTTATTATCAGTCAGATTCTTTTGACAATTTTCAATTACATTTCTGAATTTTTATTATATGTTAATGGACTATATTAATTAAAGCAGACTGCAATGCACTAATAACGATTAATTCAACCCAGGGTGCCTTAAAGTGAGATTTTATGAGAGCTGAAATTCTCCATGGATCTCTAATTTACATTTACAACACAGGGAACTGTACTTCTGGACGCTTCTACTTGGCATTCTCCTCCAAGCCAACACAGTAGCGTGAGACCAGGATAGGAGAGGTGATGAGAGACTAGGGTGAAGAATTACAATGTTCTGAAGAGTTAAGAGAGGCAGTAGCTTTCATTGGTCTCAGTGGATTAACACATGTAACCCCACCTGGTAATATATACAATTTTCAGAAAGCAGAGCACAAAATATAATAGAATGTGCAATTGGTTATTGGTGAAGAGCATTAGCTCGATAATAAACACACTCCAAATGTACCTACTCCCCCTGGGAAATAACCTCTCTTGTTGTTAGTCCTTTTGTCATTCATGAGTAATACGTATTTAACAGAAATCTTGGAACAGGAAATGAAAAACTGAAGATGATAAATCTGTTCCACTTAGACAATAATCATATAACACTGTGGCCAGTTAGTTTAATTTATAGACACCATTCCCCCTGGAAATCTTAGGTAGAGAAATTAAAAAAAAGAAAAAGGCAAGGGAGGGAGATGGGGAGTGAAAAGATAAAAATTGGTACAAGGCATCTCTTACCCACTGGAGCAGTTAAATGGAAGAAAAATACTAATTAAGATTTCACTGCTGCAAAGCAGTATTTACAGTAGTTGAACGGGGGTTTTTCTAGGGTTCACCCTCAGTTCCTTGCTAGAAGCTCTACACTGAAGTGTGACTCACTCATATTTAACCTGTCATGCCTCTCTCTCTGCTGATTTTTTTTTGTTTAATTTTTTTTTTTATTTTTCTGAAGAGAAGAAGTACTTTTGGACACCTGTGGCCACAAGAGATTTCTAATCCATAAACATTTTTCTCTCTTGCAACCTTCGAACCTGTGGCAATAATTATCATGTCTGACACGTATTTGTGTGACTCTTAAAATAGAATTAAAACTACCCTCCTTATCTGTGAACACAGCACTTACATTCATACCATTTGCATAATATTCTTCTCTTTGTGACAGGTACCACTACGTATCATACTTAAATGTCCTTCACATCTTCCAGTAATTATTAAGGCCTAAGCTCTGGTTTCCTTACAAAAATGTAATATATAGCTCAGAGTGAAGAATTCATTATTTACTTTTCATGGCAAAGAAGCTGGGCATGGAGCAAAATTTTCAATGGTCTAAGGATTTTTGTTCTTTTTTATGACTGATACTTCTAAATAGCTTAGACTAGCTGTAATGCTTAATTTTGTATAAGATCTAGAAACAGATAGGAAAGGTAAAAGAGAAATATTTTGACCTGTACTGCTAACCTCTTAGCAATTTGTAACATGTCATAGACATAAAGATTACAAAATATACACTGAATTGGTGTAGTCAAAATGAATTACCCCACTTTAAAAAAAAATCAAACAAACAAGGAAGTATTAAAAAGCCATAACACACAATCAAAAAACGCCAAATCAGTGACTGATGAGATGCAAAATGTTTTTCTCTCTTTGTTTGGAAAGACTATTTTGCTAACAGTTTTTAAATCAAGTTTTCAACCTGTTTGTATCACCTTTGGAATGGTGATCCTAGATATTCTCTGCAACGAACAAATAAAGTTTATGCAAACCAGACTGTCTACAAAAAATTCCATAGATTTCTTTGATTTTGTATAACTGACTAAAAAGAAATTAGATTCAAGAACTGGATTCATAGGCACTGATTTCTTCATGGAGATCTAATGAAATTTGAATTTTATATATATCAGATGTGATTTAATTTGAGACTTAAAATAAAAATTAATACTCTTAATGTATTCTAGCTATATCTAGATATGTGATGACACAGTCTTGCTCTTTCCAAGATTGTAAGCCTATGTCTTTTACAAAATTCTTTCACAATTGAAAGGTTCATATATCCTCATAAAATCCATGGACACTCCAGAAACATCTGACAGCACAAAAAAAAAACTTTGCAGTTTTATTCAGTAAAGTATGGCATACCCCTCTGTGTCTCCTAAAGCTTCCCTGCTAAAATCAGTACATAGTAAGGTCCAGACCTGGCTGAGGATATAAATCAAGTAATTTGTCATAAGTCTCTTAATTACTAGCCAATATAACAATTCAAGAGAAAGATTTATGGAAATGCATAACTAGGTCTACACCATATAATTAGCATATACAGATACTTTATTTTGTCATTGCTGTAGTTTATGTGAAGCTTTATAGCCATATTTTATACTTTAGCTGGCTTCTTCTCAGCTTAATGGCAAAACTGCTTGATACTTACAAACCAGATACCATTTTCTCCATTCAGGTCATCACGGAAATATTTAACATCAAATCTCACATTTCACCCTTCCTCACAACTTTTTCTTTTCTCTTTTCTTTCTCCTTTGTATTTATTTTGTTTTCCCCTCTTGAAAACTGCTTCTGTACAAGAAAAATAAAACCTTTATGTTTTTCAAATACTTACTGAAAAAATGCAATCTACTGGTGCATAACATAGAAGCAAAAGATATTACAGCCACTATAATTCACAAGCCAAACTTTGTGAACAAGGCGGATCCACAGTAAAGTCAGGATGGCTTTAAGGTCAATGTACTGATTTACACAACTGAAATTATCCAGACATAAGGAAGCATTCCTTTTTTTACCATAAAATTGCTTGGGTAGAGTGAGATCTCCTGAGAGATTTATGCAGAACCATATCTCTAGCAAGATGAAAAGAGCATGCTGTCCTCAGAATCAAAGCCAAGGAAAAAGAAGAAAAAAATAAGCAGCAGAAAGGACAAAACACCCCATCACTCATGCAAGTACTATGAGCTGAAAGGAATTTCTAGACCTTTCAGCAAGATCTCTAATACACAAATACATATATATTTGGAGCAATAACTTTTTTTTTTATTATTTAAATCAAGTTCTACTTTTTTGTTTAAAAATAAAAAAAAAGTTTAAAGTATTCTCCAACGCACAGTGTGCCAGGACTTATAACTGATAATTAAGCAATATATTATACTGGGGATACAAATTCTTATTTCAAGCTTATTTTAATTGAGCTCTATCATTAGCTACAATATTTTGAGACCAAAATTCCACAAAAGCTTGTATAGAACTTTACCAGAGACCTTGATAAAGCACTAGCTTTCAGAATGATGGGGCCTGAGATTACTTTTCAGAGAAAGGAAAAGCAGAAGTGCAAGGGAGTAAGATATAAAGCATCTCACAAAAAAAACCAAACCCATAATATGTTGATGTGTTTTACAGATCTATACTGTACCTTTCCTTGTATTTTATTTTGTAGTCCTTATTTTTCCCCTCCACCTGGTATTTCTTGACAGCATATATGAGGAATGAATTTTGAAAGAATGATCTTACTTTATGCATCCATTTCAGTGGTCACAAGAAAATCTGCAAGGTGCTTGATGGCAGCTCTAAATTAGATTATTTGAGCTGCAAATTTTCTGATTTGCACCATCAATGTATTTGGAAGTACAAAAATGCAAGTACAAATTTAGAGGAGGGAAAAGACAGGACTCAGCTTTTTACAAGAGGTGTCAGAGAGAACAAATGTATAATTCCTTTTTATATGACACACAACAATACACACTGCTGCCACATTTTAAGGTACTGTCCCGTGAAAATATATCTTCTCATAACCTCCATGGGAAATAAACCACACAGAAACAGAGCAGATATGGAGAGAGACTTTCCTGCACTAAATTCCTTTTTCTGTTATGTGCTTAACACTTTTGTCAAACAAGGTTTTTTTAGATCTTGGTTAAGTATTCCTGGGGTTTGTTTGGTTTGGTTTCCTGCAGATTATACACATCAAAATTCATAATTGGAGAAAGGTTTAAATACAGTATTTAATAGATGATATCCAGTTTAGGGTTGCAGGTTGGCACCTTTCTGCATCAGTTAAACCCTAAGTAAGTGCACTGACAGAAGACACTAATGGTGAGTCTCTTTAGGATTTGTCACATGCCTACTTAGCCTGGCAAGGATGTCTGCCTATCACAAGGAGGTATGCATGGAAAATGGCAATGGATGTGTTAATAAGATCAGTACTTTTGCAGACAGAGTCATATCAAAAAGTAAACTGCTTTCCAGACAGATGCCTAGAACAGGAATTTTGGATGCCTCATTTAGACAGTGTGGTTATCAGATAAGTGCATGATACCATCTCAAAGAAAATTATTCATAGAACCTGTGAGAGGAGTTTCTCCACACATGTAAGTTGTGTGTACACACAGTCACATGCATAACCAGTGATGTGCATATTCAATGGGTAGATTTAAATGTCTAAAGCCCCAGATCACGACTGTTCATTTCAGCCCCATCTGTGGGGCTGCTTACCTCTAACACTTCTGAGAAAAGTGCCCTGTCTCTGGTTTCAGGCAATGATAGGAGTTTCAGTGTTCTTTAAAGAATCCTTTGTACCAAACTTATCTATAGTTTCCTACTGCCTTCTAATATGGATTAATTGCCAGTCTGCTCTTCATGGCGACAGAGCACTGTGTAGACAGTAAAATCACACATAAATCCCTGTGACAGGAAGGGAAAGGACAGAAGGAACAGAACACCATACCATCCTGAGAATAGCCAGAAGAGCTGAATTAGAATGAGGAAGGAGGGTGGTAGTCATTGTTTCTTCTTGGAACCAAAGATTCAGCTATGTTTCCTTTTATTTAGGAACAATGACCCTGTTAATTTTTACAGTGAAACCTAGAAGCTGCTGATCTCCTCCAGATTCCATTTTCGTTACTTATGGATTGTTCTGGTCAACTACTTAGTCCTGCTTTCTGTAACTACAGTTAAAATATTTTGTGCCTGACTTAACAAAAAAAAAACAAACCAAAAACCCAACACCCTCTCAAAAAAACCAAAGCAAAAAACCCAAAACAAAACAAAACAAAATTTATATGCGAAGACAAAAAGGCAAGAAATTTGCATTGATAGTATGTCTTCAATGACTAAAACTTCTCAACATTGTAGCAGTCTGAACCAGCTGTACAGAGATTATTAGCATATCCCTCTATACAGCTGTCTAGAAACAATTTGGCAATTTTAGAAAAAGCCATATTTAATTTTTCTCTGAAAATGTTCCTTTAAACAAACTTTTCCTAATATTGATCATGCTGGAATATGGTGCTCTATCGAGATGGAGCTTTTACTAGCAATGGTCTTTTCCAGAACATTGAATTTTCACTCAGACTTCTCCTACATGTCTATTTTGCCTGATGAGGACTTGTGCTGGGTATTCTCTGGGCAGTGCAAAATCAGATGTATGTACACATGTACTTTCATACATCTGAGTACATTTGCTTGGTTCTCTCACAGCAAATACTGTGATAGTCAATAGATATGGCTGAAAATACCAGAACTGTTCATAAGTACTATCTTCTGACACTAATATTTTGACTCTAAGTGGATATTAAATGACAAAAACCTGTTAAAGTCTGAGAAATTGTTGTTATTTTTCCCTCTAGCAACTCAAAGTAAAATGGAGTGATGTTTACAAATTGAAAGCAGAGTATTATGACATTTTGGAACAACGACCTGAGATTGGAATGCATTATTTATATCCACGTAGTAATTTTAATTCAATCTAAGCTGCAAAAGTAAAAAAAAAAAATTGAAACATCTTGTCTTTATTTCGAATTTTATGAATGTCATTTCTTTCCAGTTTGAATTTGGGCTTGGCCTGATGTAAGACTTTTTTTCATATGATCTAGTTTGGCTGAGAAGGCTTATGTCATAGTTCAGGAATGGTCTTCCCAAATTTAGCTCTCCCACTGAGACTCCCCAAACAACACTGCTGCTCTCTTGCTCCCCTTCCCCACTGTGGTGCACCCTCCCCCATCCCTGGCCCTTCTTGGACGACCAGAGAGGAGAATTGGAGGCACAAAAGGCAAAGATCATGGGTTGAAATAAGAGCAATTCATTTGCAACAGCAACGAGATAAGAAAACACACAGTAATAGCAATCATATCAATAACAAAAGTGTACAAAAGAGAGGCTGATTTATGTGCAAAGTGCTCACCAAGCCCAATCTGCCACAATATGACAGACAGCAGCCACATTTTTTTCTGAACTAGAAACCACATTCTTCTCGGAAGCCAAAAAGTTCCTTCCCCCTGCTCCAAGCCATGGCTTGAGATGATATCAAATAATATCTGTATCTTTGCCACAGCCCCTCCCATCTATTACAGAAAATTAACCCTGTCCTTGGCCTAAGTCAGGATGGTACTCTTTGGGGTAAGCAAATGTACTGTGAGCAGAGGTCAGTTCTGTGTGTTTAACATTGCTCATTAGCTAGGGCTTAATGAAATATCAAGATGGTGAAAGGACTCTTGCTCTTTTTGTGTTAGCACAAATGTTTATCCAGGAGGCTCTTTTTAACGATGCCATAGGAATGCCACAGGCCACCATGTCCTGCAACTGCCACAAATCTATAATAATCAGGAGGGCATTGTATACACCACATAATCAAAAAAAATCAAATAATTATTAGAGGATCTCAAATGCTCAAACAAGATCAAGGTGGCAAGGAATTTTTAAGAATTTCAGTTTTGTGTGGAAATGTAGACAATCCAGCTATTTCTTCTGATTTGAAGCTCTTTCTCTTGAAGAGATACTATTTCTGATGATGTTAAAATCCCAGTTTCCAAGAAGCTCGCTGAGGCTCAAGTACTCTCTTGTCCCTAATGCTGGTCATTCTTGGACACAATTAAGCTTCTCAGGCAGAGCACTTCTCATACTCGGTGCTGAGATTGCAAATGTAGTGCATCAATAGAGCATAAGAGAACTTAGTTTTGTAGCATTAAAATCTGGCACATCCCATACTTATGAACTAACTTGTGAGAAAGGAGAAAGACACATTTTCTTTTCCTATTACTCTATCAGCTTAGTCCCTTAAAGATGCTGTTGAAAATAAAATTGAAAGCCTTCAGCAAAGATGAAGAAATGTATCCTTAAAATGAATCCTGAAGAAAAGAATCCTTAACAATAATACAAATATTATATTACCAAATTTTTCTCAAAGAGGTAGGTGGGTGGGATGGGTCACTGTACAATTTTGTGTATGCATATATATGTGTATGCATAAATGTGTATGTGCATATACATATGTGAATTTGTAGATATGTGAATTTGAATATGGATAGCATAATTTTTTTGAATGGGAGATGACATTGATGGAGATTAGTGAGAACTGGCTTTACAGACATATACCCTTGAAAAGATTTTTAAAAATCTGTATTATGCTAAGCAATAGGCAAAGAGGATAATTCCTTCACTTTAAATAATGTATTTCTACCTGCTTTACTTGGCTTGTACCATCGTCTTGTTGAAAGAATAGTGACATATCACCTAACTCCTGTTCTACTGCTTCAGTCTAATGAGTCTGGGCAGATCTCATGAATCCAGAGGATAAATGAAGCTCTGAAAAGTATTTCTTTTCTGCATTTGTAAGACTAAATTGAGTTCATGACCTTTTCGCTTCTAACCCCCAATGTAATTTAAACGCATTTATTCTCTTTCCTATGTATGTTTCCACTTACAGTAGATTTTCTAGAAAATGAGATTTTGTCCTGGGTTCTACACAGCAACATGAATGTGTCTTCATATGGAGATAGACACACAGTTTAAATGAACTTAATGAATGCTCATGGCTGAGATTTCCAAGTCATAGTTTGTGAAACCATACAAACATTTATCTTCACACTTCTTAGAAATGTCCTTTCTTTCCTCTTTCTTTCCCTCTCTTTTTCCCCTTGCCTTTCTGTGTCCCTTCCTTTCTCATGCTTCTCCTTCCTTTTAATTTCTATTTTATTTATCTTCCTTTTTTTTTATTATTTCTTTCAGTCTTACCAATGCAACCTTTATTTTGACTTTAATATCTGGAAATTGTCACTGAAAATTTCTTGCTGTCATTCAGCTGCAATGACTCTGTTAAGAATAATGGTTGAGACTGATGGAGACAATAGCTGGAGCATTTCAGCTGAGCTGTTACGATAGCAGGAAGCTTGAGGGATCAAAATAAAGGTTGTCCCACCTAAGGAGATAAAAGCCCTTTCTACTTGTCAGGAAGCAAAGGGAGAATGCTTATGTGTCCATCGGGGATCTTCTAGGTCTGTTTGCAAATAGCAGTCCCATAGGTTGGACTAATTATGGCCTGCTATAGTTAAGGTACAAGGCTAATCAGTACTTACAAAATGAAGGATGACAATACAGTATTCCCTAAAGACTGCTGTTGCAACTGCATGATTATTCATTATAGAGTAAAAAGGATATAGGAGATGTATTTCACCATAAAAAATGAGGATATGCTCTTCATTGAAGGAGTTTTTTCTTACATCTATGCCACATTAGCACAAGTTTTGTCATAGAATCATTAAATTTGGGAAATATCTCTAAGATCATCAAGTTCCCCCATTACCAGCACTGCCCTGCTGACCACTAAGCTGTGTCCCCAAATGCACACTCATACATGTTTTGAGAACTAGGGATGGTGATTCCACCACTTCCATGGGCAGCCTGTTCCAGTGTGAAGAAATTTTTCATGTATGAAATCTCAACCTCCCCTGGTGCAGCTTGAGGCCATTTCCTCTCCTCCAGTCACTGGTTTACTGGCAGAAGAGACCAACCCCGGCCTGCTACATCCTCCTTTCAGGCAGTTGTAGAGAGCAATAAGGTCCCCCCCCCAGCCTCCTTTTCTCCAGGCTAAACACCCCCAGCTCCCTCAGCTGCTCTTGATAGGAGTTATGCTCCAGACCCTCCACCAGCTTTGTCTCTCTTCTCTAGACATGTTCCAGCACCTCAATGTCCTTGTTGCAGTGAAGGGCCCAAAATCTGACACAGGATTCGAGATGTGGCCTCACCAGTGCTGAGAGACATCCTCAAGACCACATCAGAGCCTTTCCTGATTTATTGCACAAAGAAAAAGAGAGCATTTTTCCTCTCATTGAGAATCTTCATCAGAGACCCAGGTCCTAATGTACCTGTTGACTCACTGAAGATACAGGACGACAGGAGGGTGCAACCTCACTGGAGAGGGGGAAAGCAAGTGACAAAGCAGAGGTTCAAAGATGGCACCACCAAATGCTTCTTTCTGCCACACAGGCCTTGGGAAGCCCCAGCTTCATCTAGAGAGAACTTGGAGGTTTTATGTTAAGACATCTTATTTTTATGAAAAAAAACCCTGTCTGGACTGCTGGCTATTTTCTACTTGTATTCAAGTCCCACATAATGTGAATTTTTCAAAAGCCAAATGTAAGCATGTAATTGTAGCAAAATCAAATGTCAGATTATCAGCTATTTTCCATACAGCATATATTCCATACAAAAGGCATAAGTAATCCAAAAGGAAACATGTGGAAACTAGAACCTCCAAAACAGATATCAGTAATTTCAGAGACAGTGACTACAGCAATTTTTTTTTCTAGTGAACTTCTAATGAATGCCCAATTAATTTTTAGTTGTTTTGATTTTTTTTTTAATGAGAAAGAATATCAGAAGCTGGAGAAAACATTATTTTTCAATTTTGGAGCATTGGATAATGCGTTATGCAAAAACTCTATCAATTTTAGAGATATTTGAATCACCTTAAGGCATTAAAAGGAATTGAAAGTGTCTTCCTTCTTTTGGATAAAGAGTCATGTCACAAAACTTTATATAATTGCTCTAATATGTTCCTCGTGTAAAGGAAGGCTTCTTATTCTCTTACTACATATCCTCCTCTAATAGATAAGATATTGCATACATCTTGGAAAGGATGGACTTCAATGCTCCTTAAAAGAAAAAAAAGGAGGAAAGAAGAAAAGGAAAAAAATAAATTGTAATCCAGCCAAATCCTCAGGCAAGATAGCTGCAAGATCTGAAAATTTTCCTCCCTCCCCTGCTTCCACTGCTTAATACTAGACAAATTCATGTTTTTATTTTTGTAATGGCTAAATATTCCCTCAGGGACTTCAAATGCCCAATATGAGGCTCTGGATTTTCATCCATGAGCCATGGAAATTCTACCAGTAAAACCTTTGTATGGCATCTAGTTCTGTATCAGATGTTCTGTATCACAGTGGATACATCTGTCTAGTAGGAACAGATGACTTCTGGAGGTCCCTTCCAACCTCAACCATTCTGTGACATGCAAACACCTACAGCTGATTCTCAAAAAACCCCTCCAGACTGAAGTGCACATCACTGGTCCACCTTTCTTTATTTTCTTCCCATCTGTGGAAACCAAGTTCTAAAAAACCAAAACTTTGCTGAATTTTAAATCTATAATACCCAAGTTTAACAAAAATGTGATCAGATTATAAAAAAATCACCTCTCATTTTCATTCTCTTGCAATGCAGTACCATGACTACTCCTATCCTCAAAGAGAGCATCACTTCTAGTCCTGCCACATAAAGCAGAACAATGAGGGACTATGCACATCCATTACCCAGCTGATCTGCTGAATGTTTAAACTAATTATTAGCAATCTTAAGAGAGAGAGAAAAAAAAACCCACACACCATGATTCCTCTTGTCTTCACAGGAATGAATTGGAGCAGACAGATTGAATCTACTGCCAAGGTTAAATCCTTTATTTTCAATGACACCAATTATTTTGAGCACAAATGCTTTAATTATCTCAAGAAGGCAATTAATAAGTTGAATTCAAAAAATCAGGCATCACTATGAAACTGTCCAGCATTCAAATTCTTTTCTCCTCAGATATAAACCACAAAACCTTTAAATAAGTTTTTTCAGCTTCCATTTTCACAGCCAAAGAGCTCAAGGATTTCAAATTCTTTCTTTAACCATCATTCAATTTAGTGCCAAAGGAAACACGTTGACAAGAAGGGAATCTGAGTTCTCTTGCTCATAAGAAAACAGTAGTATAAAGGTAAACTAGCATGCTTGGTAAATCTTTGGATCTATATTACTTAAGAGCTCCTCAATAATGTGTTCCCTGCACTTGAAATATGCATGTTCAATGATTTCCCCCATAAGAGCAGAACTTCTGTACATTTCAGTCACCAGGCTTCTACAATAGTTGCTAAAGAATTTACGTAATAAGTTAAAGGAAAAAAATAAGGCAAGAGCTGAAAGTTGGCTAAATGATGATTGCTTGTGAATTAAACTTTCTTCTTATTTTTACTGAACTGTCTGTAGTCAAATTTTGTGTTGATGACTGGAACACAGAAGTGCTTAATTTCAACAGCAGAACACTACACTGAGAAAAAATGAGCCTCCACTATGAAGGTGAACACAGTTTTATGTATCAGCCTAAGATTAAAATAGTGAGAATACCTTGATATATCCACCTAATTGAGAGAAATACGATGTGCAACTAGAAAGTCCTTCCTGACACGTTAGGTGATCTGCTGCAGTCCTGTGACAGGAAATGAGGTTGCTTTTACATATTAACTTGCTCAACTGCAAAGGTTTCAGATGTCATAAAACTATACTGGTCTTTTAAAGTTCAGCCTCTATAACTGCCTTGATAGCCTGAGGTAGAGGTCTCCATAGTTTCGCTTTGTCTGATTAAAGGCTAAATTCTCTTTATTGGTTCTGATTTATTGGTATTAAGATGAAATATCCAAAATAGTTTGAGCCAGGGTTAAATGGGAATTTGAAGCTTACTGCAAAGCCCAGAGGCAGTAGGAGTATCTTACTGCTCTGTAGAGATCAGAGATTGTATCAACACCTCAAACAGGTGTCTGTACCTCAGAAGTCATTTGTTAGCACAATAGGGAGAGCAAGGGCATTTACTGGAGTCTGGTAAGAAAAAAAGAAGCTCATTTGGCCCCATCCTCATCTCTCATCTCTGTCACTAACCTGCCAGCTTTTGATAGGTCACTTCAGGCTCTCTGAACGTTAGTCTTCAACCACTTCATTGGTTTTTTTTGTTGTTCTTGTTGTAGCTGTTTTTCCAGACAGAAAAAATTGTAGTCAGTTTGGAACCAATATCTACATCCTGGTTCAAATAATTTAGGACTCCGATAATTCAGAGGAAATATACCCCAAAGCTTTTAAAATAAGAAATGGCAGTGCTATATTAATCAAATATGGATACACTTCAAATTTACAATATCACTGTTCTTTCTGTGCTGCATCTTCTGTGTCCCAGCCATACAGAACACCCTGACTTACAGCTTGTTCTGTGGAGCATATGGGGCAAAAAGTGTAATCCTTTACAATTCCCATCTCTTTGTGACCCTGGGACTTCGGAAGAACCACTTGTAAAAATCACTGAAGGCTGTGCATGAACAAATCCCATTTGTAGCAATTATCCTCAGGAACTGGGAACTTGTTTTACACTGCTGTATAGTTCAAAGGCAACAGCAGCATAAACAAAAAGTTTACCTGTCTTTCAAATTACAGCTTTTCCAGTGAAAGCAAATAAATTGTATAGAAGTTAATTCATATTCTAACACTGTGCATCTCTCTAACTTGTTATCATTTATTAGACAACAAATATTTCCTCACTATTTTTTTGTATTTGACAATTTCGTTTTGTTCTGAGTAAAGCTAAAGCTCAGGGAGCATGATTGCATGATTCATTGGACAGATCAAGTGCAATATTAAGGCTGTTTTACCTCATAGAGGTAAAACTTTTGGATCATAAAGCATCTCTAACTTAGAAGCTCTAAGATATTGAGTCCAATATCATGAACATTTTCTAAGGCAGGAAGCTTTTGTCCTTTCCTTCCATCTGCAGGTGGGATGGTATTCACTAAGTGACCAGTTTAGTTTCCCAACTGTTGTCTGGAACACTTTTGCTGTCTTAAAGTCTGTATTTTTACTTTGGATGGAGAAGCTGTCACAATAAATAAAGTCATTATAGAATCCCAGAAAATTTGCCTGTTAAAGATCTTGAAAATTCACCTAATCTATACATCTATTCCAAAGTGGAATGGATTATATCCATAGCATTCTTCACAGATTTGTAACTTTGTCCTTAATGTTTCTGACAAAGACCTTCATGGACACCATATGCTACTATTGGTCTGTATTGCCACCATTAGAATGCTCTTCCTAATATATATCATGCTTATTTTAAATCCCTTTTCAAATGTAAGATGATTACTTGCTGTATTGCTCATAGGCTTGCACTGCTCTTTGAACAACACACAGAACTATTACTTTATGCTTTTCTATTCTGTAGAAGCCTTTGACAGAATTGACATTACCATCATGGACCCTCTAGGTCTTATTTTTTTGGAGCTAAGCTGTTAATGGACCTGGCATAAAACCCTTCAGAGCCTAGCAGAGATATTTTGTTTCACTACTGAACATTGCAGAGCAACATCTTCTCCTTCAATGAGATTTTCTGGCCTTTTCACAGCCGCATTACCAGCCTCATTCAGACTCTATTCCTTACATTGCCTATGGGAATGTTACAAAACACAGCAACACATGAGAATAGAGAAGCAGAAAGAGTTAAAAATGTGTCACCTCCCCATTCTTCACCAGGAACACTGATAAGTTCATAGTCTTTTTATTTTTTATTAGTCTGGTAAAGCTCTTCTTGAAGGCAAGGAGAATTTGTTCCATTTTAAAAATTATATCTACCTCTTCTATTCCTACCATGGACTAAAATTGTCAGGAGTGGTTCCTAAGCTTTGTTTTTTCTGTCTAACAGTGTGAGCACTTGTAGGATCATTATCTTGGATATAAGTTAAACTATTCTGACAGACAAATGTGTAATAAAGCACATGCTTGTTTTGCTATGTAGAATAATTTGCAAGAAAAATCCCATCATTTGTTTTAATGTGCAACTGTGTCATCTTCAATTTCTCAGGCAGTTTTTACATTGCTGCCTTCAGTTGTCCTGTGAGATAATGACTAAGATAACACACATACAGGGAACACCATAATGTGAAAATACCTCCTGAAAGCCTAAAAGGAACAACAGAAAAAATCCAGCTAGAGGACTTTGCAAGACAGTATCTACACACTATTCAAGAAAAGAATAAGCATAGGAGGCAGAGCCAGGTCCCTGGAAGTCATATAATTTCTTATGATGTAATTACATACATCCTATTAGATGAAATTTATGATTTTTAGAACTTACTGCATCTTAGTTAAATTTGCACCATCCCCCTCAAACCAAAAATCAACATCTGTTAATAATTCTCTTCTAGGTTTCTTTTCCAGAAGTTTGAAAACAAGTAATGAGAAGATGAGAGAGATTAGAAAACAAGGGGGCATATATCTTTGCCTCTGTGTTCAAAGAGCAAGCTATTAAATAACTGAAGTGTCTCATAAGCCACAACACTTGAAGTGACACCTTGCATTAAAGCTGGCTACACTAAGCCATCCATTATCTCAGGAGAAAATTGGAGGTTTTGCAGCACCATTTGATTTGGATATATATAATGTAACTATCAGTCTCTACAATAATCAGATTTCTCAAGTGTGCTCCAACGCTTACAATGACATCTTACCAAGATTTTTCTAAAAGGCTTGAATAAGAATAAGCTATTGTTAACACCGTGGGTCTTGACAACTCAAAACCTCTGCTTTCTTGAATTGATTGTTCCTGTGAGAAACAAAATTAGAAAGGTTGAATGGTTAAGCACGATTCCCTGTTTTCTGACTTGAGGTACAACTGTTTGAGCATCTTTCACTTAACAAAAAAAGACTAAATAAATATGTATTTTGTCTTTATTAGAATATCGTCCATACTTTACAAAACAGTTTTTCTGCCTCTCTCTCTCTTTTTTTTTTTTTAATTTTCAGAAGTATTGACTCCAGGTTTCTAATCTAGAGTTTATTCTTTATCACCACATTTAGCACTTGTGCTCTCACACTAAAATCATCTGTGCTAGACTATGTTTAACAGTATTGACCTGTATATGTATTAGGTTAGAATTTTACCCTCTTGTTCAAAGATGTGCTGTGCACATCTCACTACCATTCACCGTTATCTTAAGGACAATTTTGGCAGCTAGTAATTTGGAAGGTGTAATTGTCCTAACCACGATGAAATGACAAATTGTAGTCTACCAGCTATGACAAGATCAACTGCTTTTTTTTTCAAGTATGAATATATATTCCACATGTGATTTAAATAGCTCAAACTAGAAAAACATGTATTTGAAAACTACTCAACTTTATTCCCATGGTTTTGCCTCTGTCATTTAGTATTCCACATCTGCTCAGTTTTCTATAGTTGGTCTGGGATGAAAGCAATGATCATTGATTTTATTTTTTTTTAGAGTCAGTTTCTTGACAAGACTGACCACACTGTCATATTTTTTTCTTATGCTGGACAAACGTTCATTTGACATGGGATACTTTCCAAATAACTCTGGTGAAGTCTCCAAAGTATAGTTTCTTACACTTTTCCAGTAAAATAATATTTGTTTTCCGTGAAATAAAATTTCCTCATAAAATTTAATAGTTTCTTAATCGAAAAAGAAAATATGGTGACTGTTGGGTATGCCTCTAGAGCAGCTTGATCATTTTTCAGCACTGAAAAAGGAACTGGAGCATTGGAGCACTTGTCTTAGGTGCAGCAATGAATTGGACATTGGTTTAGGGACTGCAGAACCTTTGTGAAGTTTCAGCTTCTTCAATCTACTGCAGTGTTCCTGCTTTAGTTGCACTGTGATGCTGACTAGATGGAGTACCAGCAGTCCCAGCACCTTGCTGTGCACATGCTCTGCCTGCAGATCGTACTACATCATGCATAGAAGTTGTCTCTGACATCCCACCAGCACCACATCTACACTTTTGCTATTTGTCAAGGATGAGAGTCCTTTACATTGTATAAAGTTGCAGCAATCTAATACGCACAAGTATTTTTTACAGTTTTTTTCCTTAGCCACTGTCAGCAAGTCATTCCTCCTGAATATGAGTATGCAAAGTCACAGCATCAGTTAATGTGTCAGCAGTGTATGCAACAGCATTGGAGAACCATCAATCCTGTACCTGCATTCTGCAAAGTAAATATAGTGCATGATTTATTATGTCTGATTCCCAATTCTTTCTCCCTCACTTCAGAGCCACTGTGCCTGACTCTGCATGTCTAGCTTTTTAATCCTAAATTTCTAACAGTCATGCTTCATTCTAAAGGTTGATAGGAGAACTTCTGTATTTAGGGCGGAAACGTGAGGTTCAGGACTCTATGGTAAATCTACATTTTATTACAGTCTTAAGCTATGCTTGCTATTACCAGTCACAGCAGCTTCTAAAAGGAGGCAAAACACAAACCCTGCAATCTCTTAATTTTCAACAACAGCAATTAAAAAAAAAAGAGATTTTATACAGTGGTGTGTTTCTTCTTTTGGTCAGACCTTTACTTGTGGCCATAGACCAAGAATACTTAAATAATACTGTAACATAATTCATGTTGACTTAGGAAATTCCTTTCCTTATCAGCCCTTCACAAAGTAAATATATTTACTGTAGTTATAAAACATCAATTTATTACTAAAATTGGAAGTATTTAGTCTTTTCTCACTGCTTCTATCTTTTCTCACTGCTTCTAAGCAAGGAAGAACACATCAGGTGATTGTGGGATAATACTAAGTGACCATCTCTTAATTTTTTAATTTTATTTTTAATACTTGAATTTTAAAAGTTGAACACATGTCACTGGACCTCTGCATTTCAGTCCAAATGATAATATGATGTAAAAAAGTGGTATTGTAGGAAAAATATCAGTCTTCCTCTGTTTTCTCCTGACTTGGCCGGAGTGTAGTACCTGACAACTGATTAAGTGCAAATAAAAACCTGTTTTATAAGGAACGTATTTTACTGTGTGGTCCTCTATCTTCTGATGCATAACAAGTTAATACAATTGTGTAATTCAAAGCTTCCTTGCTAGCACAATTAAAACATCAGTTACTCAACAGACTTTTTCACTGGAATATTCTAGAGGCATTTTGGGGGATTGTTTTCTTTTTTTTTAAATGAATATTCACAGAGATTGAAAATTTTTCCTACTTGAAAAACATACCAAAATATCACCATCTAGTAACAAAAGCAAGGAGTACTTGCTGGTTGTTTGTGACATGGATCTTGTTACCCATTTATCTCTGATGTGTCTGACTTTGATTCTGCTGGGGACTGATGACATAAACCAAGCACAAATTCTTTCACAACAGAAAGACTGGTGAGAAAAACTCTTCAAGTCACTTAGGATGGTATTCATCTCACTTAACTTCAGACATCTACATCCAAGTTAATCACTGTATACTCCCTTTATAGTCAGTGGAGAGAAATAAGCAGTTTTAGGATGCAATTCATCTGCCCTATTCCAGATAGCTGTGTTAGAATAGGATTAATCACCCTTTCAGGCTGTCTTCTTTTCACCATTGACTATACAGGTAGTCCACACTGACTAGATCAGATATAAATGTCTGCCTTGTAGACATTTATGTTTGATGAGGTAAATCTTGCCATCGTGGAGAATTGTGGTAAAACTAAGGAAAACTGAGGCAAACCGTTTCTGTACACCTATGGTAATAGTAAGTTTAGCTTTATATCTCATTCTTTCTCAGTCTGATCTTCTGGAAATAGAAGTTCTTACTCAATGTGAGTATCTGTAATAAGTTATTGTGATGACTGCACATCAGGTAGTGTCATATATGCATTTTAATTCTGCTACACATAGGTTTATAAATACAATTTCTCAGGTGGAAAGCCCAGGAGACAATCAAGAAGGATTTTGCTCTCAATGCACCATCTCATCCAAAATGAGCACCCAGCCACCCCTGGCAGCTGCTGGGATGCTCTGCCTGGCCATTCTGGTAGAGAAATTGAGATGAGAGAGTATTCAGCTCAGTGGGAACCTGAAGATTGCTATGTTCTCCCCACCTGTCAGTTCTCTGCTGACCAGGCACTGGGAAACTGCTAGAACTTCAAGGCAACAGTGTGCTGATAAGGCTATAAAAGAAAATCAAAGCTAATAGATTGCTCCTCTTGTTTTGAAATACGATCACATGCATCCATGACTCTGATTTTGCATAAAAAGATGAAGGAACTGTGTTTCTTAATTAAGTGGAGGGGAAAAAAAAGAATTAGCCAATATCATTTGCATGAACAACATTCTCTACATAACCATTTCCGTTGAAGTCCATTAATTACTGATTGAGTGAGTCATAGATTGCTGTCACCCTTTGCATACAAACAAAGACTTTAATGTTGTTCAATAAAAAGCTTGGTCTTATACCAAACAGCACTAGGACTTAGATGAGAAAAGTCAAGAGAGAAAAGGACTTCTAAATTGCAAGGTACATGTACTTTTATTAGCAAAGGTTCTGCTCAAGTGCCCTACATGCCACTGAACCAGGACAATACACAAGCAACGAACTCCAGCAAAAGACAAAAATCCTTGAGGAGCTGAATGGATACCTTCTGAAGGTATCTGTAAGTGCTGCTATACATATTAAGATGTACCATGGTACCCTCTATCATCCTGCTCAGTGGTCTGCCCAGATCATGTACTCATGGAATATACCATAGCTTTTAAATTTTTTTCCTCCTTGAAACCTGTACATGACTGAATGTATATTTTACAAGGAAAAGAAACATGCCTATAGCACTCAGACTTGAGTTTTATAATAGAGATACAGCTTATATTTTGCCTATTGACCCATTACAGAATCTACAGATTCCAGTTGCATGAAATAAATGTCTCAATTAAGTGAGATGAGTCCAAATTTAGTAGGTTGCACCTGTAGTTAGAGGAGGTACCTCTGGTTTCAAATACTTCTGATGGGACCTATTGATCCACCTTTTCTCTTTGTAAGAAAGGAACATTAAGTCTTAAACCCAGCAACATGCATCAGAAAAGTTCCACAGGTTCACAGTGTTATTCAGAGTGAAGCAGGTGTCAGCAGTGGTCAGATCATAGGAAGAGTTGCTATCCCATAGCCTCTTAGACACTGACATGTTTTGATCAGGAGGAATTTTGCTATGGGTCCATTCTTCTGTTACCAGCACTTTGCCTGCATAGAGCTTTTGTAAAATATCTCCTTCATGCTCCTACTGGCCATAAAAATGTCCTTCTTTTAAAAATGTGACACCTGGCAGTAATACACACAGGAGCATGGTAGTTTTAAGGGAAGGCATCGAGTGTTCCATAATGTTCAGACTGGGAGAATCACAAATAGGATAGACAGTTTGATTTAGTATCTGTCTTCCATTTTTTTTTGGAACAGATAGTCAGAAAGGGGTAGAGTCATTACATAGTCTATTATGTAAATAATCCATTTTTTTCATAGAAGGATTTAATGGTAGGCAAGAAAATCTTCACACAATGGTGTTCTAAGGCTCTGTAATTACAGACTTACCCAAGGGGCCAGAAGAGCTCCACTTTACCACAAGAAAAAAATACTTTTTAAAAAAAAAAACAAAACCAAAAAGAAAAGCAAAACCATCTAATTGTTAAAGCCTCAGAGACCTAAGTGGATTCATAGGTAAATCTATTTTATCCAGCATCATGAAAATAAATATTACTTATATTATGATGTTTTCATTAAGGCACACAATTAAGTTAGGCACAGAAATGAGCCAGATTCTTGATCTCACTCTTTGTGCTGCTTTAGTATCATAAATGGGCTATAAAGTCAATTTAACAAAGCAGATGAAGATTCTCTTGAGGAGAGGGAATATGAAATGGAAATATGCCATTTCTTTTGCAGTACTGATTGGATTATAGTGGCATGGTTCAGAATGCTGCTGTGTTACAGTGAGCTCTCAGAACATAATAGTCCTTTGGAATTAGACTCACAAAATTAGGTCTGGAATCAGCCCCAGGACTGCTATACAATAATAGGTCCTTTATGTCTTACCACCTGTGTCCAGTATGTATGAGCACAGCTGAGAAGCTGAACCAATGTATTTAACTACTATTTACACCACAGCATAATAAAAAAGCCAACAGTCACCACGATACGATAATCAGACACTCCTTGGTTATGTCTGAGCTGTGTGTAGACATCCAGTTTGGCTGCACATCTCCCAGTAACATACAGATAAGATACTCATTTGGGAGATACACCTTTTTCCCTTGCCAGGTGGATTTGCTCACTGCTTTTGTTCCTTCACCAAGGCAGTCTTTACTGGTCTGAGTTACTACGAAAAGTAATTTATTCTGCATCTGACTCAATCAGGCTTTTGATCTTTGTCTGACTGCAAGTGTACAAGATGTGGGCAATTACAAGGGTTTGTAGAAATTTGCATTTGGGGAAAGAAATGCAGATTGTAACTGTTTCTAATGTTTTCCACAGCTTATGTGACAAGCCCCTCAGGAAACAGTGTTTTGGATGCTAACTCTCTTGTTACCATATTAATTGCCTTTGTCATGACAGTTTTGGCATCTGAAAATGGCTGGGAACATGCTGAGCTCCTCAAGAGACCAATCAAGGGCAGGGGAAATTGGTTTATTGGTTCCCAAAGCAGCCTGCGCTAAAGGTGCTGCTATTCAAGCATAGTTTTGAGTCTCCTAGCTTGAATGAGGAGCCAAAGACACTTCAGGCTAAGGAAAACAGAGCTTTCATTTAGAACGGTGAAGAGGAAACTGAGAAGTTTATTTCTGTGCCAGCATGACTTCTGCAGTTAGCTTTTGTGTGCAAATCTGTGTGCCACAGTACAGAGGGTGGGACCAGGAATCAAGGTTGCTAGAACACAGTCAGGTCACAGGCTTCCCAGAGGGGGATCCTAAACATATTTGGTTTTAAATGAACTTAAACTAAGCTTGCTGAAGCACAGGCTTTCAATCAAAATTTCCCCTGTGATCAAAGAATATGCTGCTGCAGGGACAGGCTGCAAACTGGAGCAAAAGGATCAAGGGATAAATACCAGGGGATAAATAATTATGAATGTCATTTTAAGTGATGCTGGATTTCTAAAATAAGAACTAAGAGATGTTAATTTATGGTTAATTTTTCTTTCATTGAGAAGACTGGCAAGCAGCTGTTCTGCTGTAGGTGAGAGACTGTAGGTGGTAAAGGGATGGGTCAGAGTGACAGGTGGTGGGGTAGCAAGAAGAAAGAAAGAAAAGAAAGAAAAAGAACATAAGGAGAGGGAGATCACATGCACATTAGAAAGACAAAGGTGTTGTCACAAGGAAATGAAAGAGGGCAAGAGCCCATGATTCCATTAATTACTGCAGTTTATGTCTAGAAAAGTCAGATTCAGTAAAAAATTTGTGATGCAGCAGAATTACGTCTAAAATGTTAAATAAGGGAAGAATCTTTTTCAGCATGTACAGAAGATACAGAGAAAGTGTGCAGCCTGACCCTATTAACTTTCCCATGTCTCAAACAGAAGACATATTTTGCTGAGACATGCAAAATAATTTTTTCGACACTTAGTGTTACTAGTGAAATGTTAATGTTGTAAGACCAGAATAGTAAGCTTATTACAGACAGTCTCAGTGAAGAAAAAAAAAAAAAATCAAAAGAGAGAAACTAAAAAATGAGCAAAAAAAGACAACCTTGATTATTAGTTTGGTGTAGACAGAAAGTAAGGATAGAAACAGAAATAAGTGGTGTTTGATTTTTCTCTTTCTTTGTTTCTTCCTGTTACATAACTGCCAGCAATTCTTGCTCCTTAGGCATAACTGGTGGTTTCCATTTCTCAATTTTTTTTCCAATTTCCATTTTTTGTCCTATTTCAATTCTACAGGTTGGGAAAAGGGTATTGAGAAGGCCATGTCCCTGTCCCCTTGCATTGCACCAGCCACCACAGCAAGCTCTGCTGTGAGAATCTATAACTGTGGCTTGCTTATCTCCCACTGCAGCACTCACTCATGCTATAGCTCATGCATCTTTACATATGCACACCAGAGGTCACAAAACACATCTTTTATGCCTTGAAGCCCTTAACAGAACCTATAAGTGCTTCCATAATGTGGACAGGTGTTAGAATAGCACAGAACTCTGCAGAAACACGATAGGGAGCACTGTGCCTCTGGAAAGATAATGCAATATTTTAGTAGGCAACTAAATGGTAAATTTTACTGTGGAATTTAGTCCTATCAAGAAAACAGAAGGAATGAAGCAAGGACTTATGCAAGACACTTCCTCTTCCTTTCTTTCTTTTATTTAAATGATGTATTTTTTCAGCAAAACAGAAGCTGTGAGGCAGGGAGAGGCATCAGGATCAGTAGGATATAAATGAGAGCACCAGGACATCATGACAGATTTTGAATGGCATTACATCTATTATTCATTACTTACTCACATTCAAGTATATAGTTAAGGAAAGAGATTTGACAGGCAAGACATGTACACAAATTGCCCATCAGATGATATTATCTACTACTGAAGGAACATTTTCAAAGGCCCAAAATATGATAGAGAACATAATATCCCCTGCATGTGAAGCACATAATTGTCCAAAATGCATGCTTGGAACTTTACAGCCCTTTTTATCTGCAAATTTCAAGAAATCGTGAGAACTCACAGAACTTTAAATGATTTTTTTAAAACAGAAAATACTTCTTCAGAAAGTATCCCAGCAGTGGAGAAACTCGCCTGAGGGCAATGTCCAAGGATTTGTCAGGAGAACAGTTACGATATAAACCTAGTTCTAACTACTCATGGAATAGAATGTTACCAAGACACCAGCGTTTCTGCAGATTTTTTGTTCAAAGGGATTTCAAATTGCATCTTTGCTAGGTAGTTCAACTGATAAATTTCATTGCATTTTCTAACACTACTAGCAAAACACATTTTCCTTCTTTTTTCCAGCCAAAAAGTAAATTAAACAAGATATTTTGCCTTGAACAGACATTCTAGGATAAATATAAAATATCTGAAGTCCTTGTTGCTTGCTACAGCACACAAGAAAAGAGTTTCTTACAGCTATAGAGAAACTATTAGGAGAAATAGTTCTTTGTCATCTATGACTTGGCTTCTATTCCAGCTCAGTAAATATATAGTTTGCTTCTTCCTCTACCAAAAAGATTAAAAGCAGCTTCCAAATTTTTCACCTGTATTTCTTTTTCGCCTGTCAGAGAGATCATTGCTCAGATGGGACTAACTCTTCTTCCTCTCTAGTTTCTAGTTTCATTGCTACACAACCTATGGGAATTTATACATAATATATGACAATGGTAATAAGTACAGAGAAAAATATATTTCTTTTTCTTCCCTTTTGGGGCTGAATCAACTACCTCCCTGCATTATTTAGGGGCACAGAACAATAATATCAAGCACAGGACAACAATCTGTCTAGTACCCAACTACATTTTCATGGGCTCCCAGTAAGCGATCTTCTGTTTTATGTACATTTATCTTATGTATTTCTATAACACAAATAATAATGAGAAAACCAATAGTTACCACAATCATCATCATCTTTTGATTTATCTTTTACATTTATTTAAATTATTTCCCTGTACCATGAGGAAAAGAAGAAATGTATTCTTTGAAAAATTTAACCAGAAGGAATCACTCAATGTTTAGTAGGCCAGTACATGCTACACCTGCTATGACAGAACTGAAGGCATGAGTCCATACCCAGATTTCAGAAGGAAGGCTGACCAGCCTATGAAAGGGTAAAGAAATTAGCTTATTCGTGTGAGGCAATGCCCAGTGTATCGCTTGGTGTAGCTCAACCCAGAACCGTGCAGTCAAGCCATACTGAGGGAACTTGCACAAAGATTTTTCAGGTAAAATGAGTTCATTCCAGGAATTGGTAAGGGCAAGAGAAACATTTCTTTTGTACCACTTTTCAAATTCTCTCTAACTCATATCTCACACCAGGGATAGTAACTCTATGCTGCCTGATTTCCTTCTCTTACAGTTATCATAATAGGTTTTCTAAGGTAATAACAAGAATATTTTGTGCTTAAATATTTTTAAAAAGTTAGGAAATATCAAATATTCAATGTCTTTTTCAATAATGCCAAACACAAAAATTGTAAAAGATTACAAAAACCCAAGGGTTTCAGGCTATGTATTTTATTCCCATAAAATACACTTTTTAATCCCATTCATAATATTCTATACACTTATTTTAACAACTGTATAAAAACTCAACATAGAAAAATATGTATAAATAATCAATCAATATTTTGCATTTTCATATCCTTAAACTTTTTTAGGAAAAAAGCATACTAGCCAAATGAAAATAAATAGCTGGTCTGTATTTTTTTCACAGAGTCTGATGTCCTGCACTGGGCCAGGAGCTGGACTCAATGTAGATGATGGATCCCTTCCAACTCAGCATATTCCATGATTCTGTGATTCTATGATTCTAAGTTGCTAGAATGGCAATGCTAGCTCAGATCCTGCTATATATGTTTATTTATATTTGTATCTAAACAACCACGTTTCTAAACTACTTTTAGTACTATTAAATGTATGTGTGGGTTTAGTTCTTTAATGCTTGTTTCTCTTTTAAACAGTCTTGAAAATTAACCTGAGCAAAAACTGTTAAAAAAACACAGAAAGGATCATTTTACACACCCTATAAATTTCACATTCTTACTATGATTTAGAGTATTTTTAGGATATAGAGTTTCTTCAGAGCTGAAACTTTTGTTTGCAACTATCATAAAAGAGGCTGAGGCTGTTTTGTTAAGGGACTGTGCTTCCAAATATTTGTTAATGTAATGTTGATTTGATGAGTCTCTGACTAAAATAGCTGACAACAGTTAGTCTTAAGGAGATTCACTCTGAAGGTGGGCCTTGCCCTACTTACACAATTTTCCAGATATCCTTATAAGAGTGAAATTTGATTTTTCACAGCAAACACAAGACGTTCTCCAAATACTGCTGTAATATGAATTCCTAAAATTAAATATCTTTACATCACCAGAGACTTAACCCCCTTCATTTAAATATTGTCAGTCACACATGAATCAAGATTTATTCCACAGAAGCTCGTGTTCCAAAGTCTTCATATAGCAGCCTAGGAAATGCATGTAAGGAAAGACCCACTACACCTAACGTTACCTTTCCTGAAGCTGAGTGAGCAGCACCATATGTACTCAGTGAAGGAGATAAGTAGGCACTCCCAGAGGAAATTTCATGCTATCCTGAAATAGCTGTCCAAAACTTGTAGGATGAATCACTCTCTTGTGCTCACTCTTTCCCAGCTGTAAACTATAGCCTTAATGACTACCTTAGTCTTGATGCCTAACTTTTAGGCAAGGAAAATTAGGTGAGACACTGCCTTTGCCATGAAGAGGAAGAATATATTTTCTAGGTGTTTCACAGAGAAATTGAGGGACACAGACAGAGAGAGCAGTCTGTAAATGAAAAATATTTTAGAAATGTAGTGGTTTTACACACCAAGACTAGTCAAAAGTAGAAAGCCAGCATTATCTGGAGCATATAGCTAAAACAGGAAGGATTTGTGGCATTTGCTAGGTTTTATAAGTGTTAGTGGAAGTGCCTGTAGAAATTTCTCATGCGTTGTATAATCTACCACAGAATACAGTATGAATAATACTTGGCAAAATCTGCCACAGATTTGCATTAGCACCAGCTCAGAGTATATCTGAAACACTACATTTATATTTAGAAAATATACGTAAAAATTACATCCCACCCTCCTTCTTGTCCTAAAATCACATGCAGCGCATGATTTTAAATGTCTATAAAAAGGGTAAATGAGGCACTACTTATGTGCTGATTTCCAATTAGACTGGAGGAGGTCAGAAACATTAAAAGGCATTGTAGAAGCAGCTTCAGCTATACCATCCATTCTGTGTGCCTGTTGAAGAAAACAATGTGCTGTATCCAAGAGCACTTTGTCCCAAAGTGACTAATGCTGCTGCTGTAGTGTATTTGGAGGAGATCATGTTAGGCATAAAGAATCAGGATCCTCAGCAAGTAGCACAGCAGAAATCAGAGAAGTATATTCTAACCACAGAGAAGAGAAAGACGAGATTAATAGGATACAAGAGGTGAATTCTTCACTTTTGTCTCAGGTAAAGAGATAGGAACATAACAGGTATGCAGTGTGTTAGGGGCTTACTCTGTTCATAAAAAAAAAAAAAAAATAGGGACTGTGGTGCTGAAATACCTTCTCTTCCGATGCAAAAAATATGTCATGAAAACCCCAGGAATTTAGGTAAATATTTCTTAGTTCTGCAGTTCAGTTTTTCTGTGTTCCACTGTCTCTTTGATTGGCTGTATTTTACCAGAATTGCAACACAGCAGCAGCAGCAAAAGGTTTCACAGAAGCAGACAACCACAGATTAGAGAAATAAGTGTTGGCATAGACCTCTGGAGGCCATCTAGTCCAGGGCTCCCTTCATAGCATAGTTGCTGTAATAGCCAAGCAGGTCAGTGTTTGACTAGACTGGCCAGGTTTTGCATAACCACAAGGATGGTGATAGCACAGTTTCACTGAGCAATCTTTCCTTGTGCTCCCCAGCCCTTCCTAGGGTGATGCTTTTCCAGACTTTCAGTCTGACCATCCCTGGTCCCTGACAGCCATGAGTCATGTCTCTTGTCTTACCATCATCAAAATCTACACCACACCTTGTTCTTCTTTGCCTCACTCCAGCATGAACTACCTTTTACAAGGGCTCCATGTAATCCCTTAATGTTCCATCTGCAGTAGGACTCAGTAATCCTATCACTTGTACAGCTGCTGTTGGCTTAAATAGAGACATCAGACTACTCCTAAGTTATTTAGGAGATACAACAACAAAAAATTAATTTTCACAGTTCACAGCTGTTTACTCATGAGGAATTGATTTTATGACCTAATTTGGTTTGGAAGATAGGTACCACTACTGCATAAAAGCAGACAAACTTCTAGACTTCCTCATGGCACCTTATAGGCAAGACTACACAAAATTCTTCTTCTGTTGTGCCTTTAAAATATACTGCTGGCTCCCTTCATCACAAGTATGGCTTTGCCCTGTGGGCTTTTGTTTTATTGCTCATTTGTTTCCCTCTCAGTCTCCTCATTTGTTTTCCTGGCTGTAGATCTTATCCTACTCATTTGTCTAAGCAAAATTGTCCTTGACTGTTTCTCTTTCCTCACCCCCACCTACTCCAATGAATTCCATTTACCATTGCTCTATCCCTTTGGTCACTTTGCACCATGGCATCTGTGCAATATTGCAGTGTTTATTAATAACTTCCCTGACTATTTTTGCAATGGAAGAAGACGGTTAAAGAGTCTTCGAGGAGCAGTTTAGAAAAACACCTGTCTGCATTTTGATAAAATAATGAACAGATTTTCCTTGACTCAGGTAATAAACAATAGTTAATAAAAATTAAATGGAAGTAAGTGTCAGCAGTCACAAGTTACTCTGAAATGTGTTTGTCTTTATATTGTAGTGAATTCTAGCATATCTTTTATTAGTGATATTCAGTGTGTTTGCTAACCTGATGACATAACAGTCCATGCAGCTATCACCACTGCATCTTGAAAATATTAAGTGCTAATTTTGATACCTAAATCACAATCATAGCCCTGTTCAGCTATACAAATAAACCTTTTGGAGGTAAAAATGACAGAGATATTGTATTATATTGCTGTCCCTTTTGTCAAATATTTTTTCCTCTCCAAGGTTTGTCACACACTGTTCAGAAATGAAATGAGCACACAGATGATCTCCTGAGAAATCTGCTAAAGCAGATTTTCATAGCAGATCCACTAACTCAGATGTGAGATTAAGGCCCAGTCCTGACAATAGATCCAATAAAAACCTGTGCCTGGGATTAATGAGTTTGTTCTGACATAAATGCAACACAGAAGTCTGGTTAGACTGCCACAGATAGAGGTGGCCTTTGCCACTGATGAAGTTTATACTTAGAAATCTCCTGACCTTTTTGTCACACTTGAACTCATGCATGATCGTGTATGACACACTGAGTGTGTAACCTGGCTGGTTTGCAGCCTCATCTCAGATATTTACTCACTTCTTTTTTTCTCCCTTCCTTTCTCCCTTCCAGCACTACACTTGGAGTTTCACACATGAGAAATGTAGACAAATGGATGCATTGCCATTAATTCCCTGACTTGAGCACTTAGAAGATCAGAAAAACCAGACATACAGCAGCAGAAATTTGTCTAGATCAGTGCCTTTGTGTCACCCTAGCGGGAGTGACAAGCTGCCTCTTCTCAGGGTGGAGTTTTTATATATTCATAACAGACTGACATCTGACTATCACAGGTGTTCTGTGGTCTCAGAATAATGCATCCAAGAATCCAGAAAACAAATAACAGAAATCTCTCTTGATTAAAGGTTATAATCTGCCTGTTTTTCCCTAAGGTTTGCGTTTTCCCATCTGGGTAAGGCCCTTATTACTTTGAGACTTGTGTCCTTGTCTCTGACTATTTTTTTTCTGTGAAATGCTCTGCAGCACTGTACCCTACACTCTCCTTGTGTCTCCTTCTCAAGAGTCTTTTCAGCCCTTTGCAGTGTTGATCTAAACCAATATAATGGGTTATGTTATCCACTTACGTAGCGTTGATCTTGGACAGGTAGCATTCAGGCCTTACTTTTACACCTTTCCATCATGAAGAGAAACAGATACCTTTCAGATGCCTTTCAGCTGCTGTCTGATTTACCTCCACAAAACGGGCACAAAGTCTCTCTTTCCTAAATGAAGTCAAGACAAACAGGAACTGACAGCTTCCTTGCTCACAATCTCTGTGCTGAACTTTCTGACATGGCCAAGATTCCTCTCCGAGGAACACCCTGCCTGCTGCTTTCCGTATGTATTTCTGTCTCAGCCACAGACCCATCCAATCAGTACCTGTATTTATGAATCTGCAGGGAAAGCTTTTCGGTTGTCAGGCCCTTCTTTGCATTGGATCATGTTTACATTACTCAAAAAAGAAATGTAAGTACTGCTTGCATTTAGAGCTTGTCTATACGTGGAAATATTGAGAAATAATTACTCAATAATAACTCAGAAGCGCATGACTAGCATATACACACTTTCGTATTTCAGACCTGTATTACACAATAAATAAAAAAAGGTACTTTTTAGAGTGCGTTCCCAGTAAGCTGTAGTAGAATGCCTATTCTAGTATATATTAACATTTTCTGGTGGTTTCTGGACTATGTACATAGAGGTGGACACATCCCACATTACTTCACACACTAGTTGTGTTATTTTTGGCTAAAACTATTGAAACAAGGCAAAATACCTTCAATAAGTGATTCACTTCTTAGAAGACAATGTTCTTTTCAGATTTGCACAAAAAGACCTGGAGCTATTGCTGACACCTACTTTAACAAGACCCAAAAACTGTGCCCATGAAGGAAAGAAGACTGATGGCTTCCTGGGCTGCATTTGGAGGAGCGCTGCCAGCAGGTTGAAGTAGGTGACCTTTGCTCTCTACTCAGCACTGGTGAGGCCACACACGGGGCTCTGTGTCCAGCTCTGCACTCCTTGGTCAAAGAGAGACACAGACACACTGGGCACAGTAAATGGCCACAAATATGGCTAAAGGACTGGAGCCTTTAACCTCACTACCCTGAGAGAGCGGGGTTTGTTTAGCCTGGAGACGAGAAGGCTTGAGGTGACCTTTCTAATGTATATAAATACCTGAAAAAAGGATACAAAGACAGGCTCTTTTCAGAGGTGCTCAGTAACAGGACATGGGGCAATGGGTGCAGACTGAAATATGGGAGGAGCCATCTGAACATCAGGAAACTCTTTCTTCTTTTACCTTCCTTGGAGATATTCAAAAACTGTCTCAACATAGTCACAGGCATCCTGCTCTAGGTAGCCCTGCTTGAGCAGAGACATTGGACCAAATGACCTCCAGAGATCCCTTTCAACTCCAACCATTCTCTCATTCTGTGATTCTAAAAGCAGCACACAATGATGAATATGAGCATCAATCTGAAAATAATAAGGCCTTTGCAAATTTGACTCTTTGGCTTTCAAAATTTTTTTATTGTAATATTTTAAATATTATATATACGTCCACGTGCATTGTATTCCTCTACATGTCTCTGTATCTTCATGAACATCCATGACTCTATATAAGATTTTAAAAGCAGCAATTACTTAAAATATGTGTTAAAGTGTATTACCTGTGACAAATATCCTACAAAACACAAAAATCTCCATACATTCACTGACTGACAAACAACAATCAAAATACACTTACAATTCAAAATAGAACAATCATCATTTAAACAGGAAAATGTGAGTATGCCTCAGTGGCTTTAATTTAAAAATAATCATCAAAATAGTTTCCATTTCAGATAAACTAACACAGAGGAAGTAGCTGACAGCATCTAAGTGAGAAAAATATGAATGGTAGGAAACAGTAACATCTGATGAAATAATTACTGGGTTGAGTTTTTTAATATTCTGATGAAAAGATATGAGAAAATACATTTTAAGGTTTTTGTTTTGTTTTATTTTGTTTTGTTTTTTTTTAACAAGCAATGATTGTAGATGAAAATGATTTTATATTGCAATTAAACTGTGAAAGGACTTACCTTCTGTGTATGTATGCATATATATATATATACACATATATATATATAAACCCTCAACATGCTTACCACAATGAAATTTTAGCCCTGATATAGAACTTCAATAACAACAGTAGAGAAGTAAAATGGTGAGAATTTATGCTTCAAGCAAAGGCAGAGTACCTTGTCATTAAAAAAAATGATTTGTACATGGTGGGAACTCAATGGGAGTGGATGGGACACCACCTTTATGGTGAGGTCTCAGCTACACCATAGGAACTATCATAAATCCCAACAGTAGTAGTTTGTAGTCAGTCTTCTGTTTTACAGATGGGTAGATATAAAATGAAAATAACTATTAAAAATAAACAAAGTAATCTGTGGCATGACTATATTAAATTTCAATCCAAGAACAAGGGCTTTATTTAATAGAGAAGTTTGTGGGGTTTTTTTATCCTAAAATGTTACTTCTAGAAATATAACCATGTGTAAAAATAATTCTGTCAGCAAGACAGAAGAAAAACGTATCTCAAAACTGCAATTACTGAAAAAGAGCTACAGCCACTTTACAGGTTTAAAGATAACTGTCTTTCTTTCACTCTTTTTCCTTTTAATATCCCTGACTCAGAGGAACTTAACCAAGATCAGCTCAGAAGGACTAAGTGTTCCCTAAGAACCTTTAGATTTATCTGATACAGCCACTTTCCAAATTCCACAGCACAAATCTAAAACAATTTAGTCAGCACAGGATAAATGCTCTTGGTGATAAGGTTTCATTGCAAAATATCTAGAGAGAATGAAATTAACTCTTTTTTATTGTGTCTTTGGACTTAATGAATATCTAATGACTGAAGGTTGATCTTTCTCCCCTCCCACACACACACCCTTTTCAATGAATACTTTCATTCAGTTCTTAATTGTAGATGTTGATGAAGCATTCCCTGGGGGCCACAGTTCCTCCTACCTAAATCTGAGGGCTTTGCAGACATGCTGTTTAGCAAAGTGACAGTCTAAACTTTCTTTACAATCAAATGGTGAGAGAAAAATGTCTCCAAAGATATTTTCAATCTACATCAACACTTGGAAGTGCCCCCCATCTCCTACGTAGAGAATTTGAGTCAACTGCAATCCTATTTGGATGTCTTATATAAGACCTTTAAACTAGGTTGAATGTATTCAGGCCTAAGTTCCTGAAGTTTCCTTCTCCCATTTTTTTCCTTAAACATTTACCTAATGTTTACATTTTTCTTTATTATTTTCTTACCTGCAGAAAATTGAAGTTCTGATCATATGTTCACTCATTTAGTCTCTTGCAGCCACACACATTACAGCATGCCCAGCTCTGCACGTTGATAGAGTTTATGCTTAAGCAATATTTATGTAACAGAAATCATGCCTACTTCAGTACACTATTAACAGTGAATAAATACTAATCTGGCCAACACTCTCAGCCAGTTATGCAGCAAAACATAGTAAAGTTTTTAAGTATTATAGGATTAATGATCTTGGACTGAAACCTAGACACCAATAGCTTTATTATATTACCAACTTGTATTACAGATTGATTGCAGAGAGTAGTAAGAGTAAGGAAAGCTTATGAAGTACCATGAAATTAAAATTAGTAGGTATTGAGAAAAACCAGCTAGAGTACATATAATACTGCAGTACAGAGCATTACTTTGAAAGTATGGGTAATTTTAGAAAGAAAATATTCAAAAAAAGAAAAGCAATCATCATGTGCTTTGGACTAATAAAGATATTAACATTGCTAACAAATATTTTTGCTATATTTTGAAGACTTTGCATTAGACTATTAATTACTAAAAATAAACTTACAGAAAAAAACCCAGAAGATAAAGATTAAAACCATTAAGTTTTTGAGAACTGCATCTTGGAAGTCCTATGTGGAATTAACTTCTGGGTTGGGGGGGGTTATGCTGCCTATAGTCATAGTGTCGGATTTCTGTCTGTGTAAAATCAATAGCAATAAAAAATTAAAATGAACTTCAAAGACTAAAAAGGAGGAAAAAAATATAAATATTTACCTAGCTTCTTTAGCAGTTTTTTTTTTTTTCTAGGGCACTATTTGTCACAAACTTCTTTTATTCATAATTAGGTATTGCAGTGTTAGTAATACAAACATCATCCTTCTATCCATGTTGTCCTGCAATGTGCAGTACAGATTTTTAAAGATGAAAATAAATTGATTTCATAAAAGAAAAAGCCTAGGTGCATAAAATGATGCTGGAGAGAAGAAGAATAAGTTATACTTAAGTTGAATGTATTGTGCCAGCTACAGAAGTTGTACATGCTATATAAAGTAATCACTAGGTAAGTCCTTCAAAAGTCATTATAATTTTTGCTTATGTTTTATTTCCATTTTCAAGCTCTCTACTTAAAGAGACTATATATCTGCATAGTACTGTTTTGAAAATAGTGGACGATCATACAAGCACACAAATTAAAGCTTTAGGGTTACAGAAAAGATCCTCTTGAGCCCTCCTCTTCTGCTGCACTCCTGTCATGCAATTGCATCTAAGTCAGCTAAAGCTGAATTCTTCTCATCCAATTTCCACCATGTGATTTCAAGATGATCAGCCAGTCTCCTTTTGCAAGAAAGAGAACCAGGCACCTTGAGGAAGAGACTCATCCTCTTGTAAAACGGATGTTCATATCAAGAGATATATCTAACCCCCAAAATTTATGGAAGAACTGACAGTTGATTATAAAAGGTATCCTCACAACTAACTTAATCTACGTAAGTAGGTTATTTGTGAGATGAACCTTACCCACATAGAAAGATGATATTTCTAGTTGTCTTTGAGATTTAGGCAATTAAGTTTCCTAAAAACTGCCATCTGAATTGTTAGATACCTTATTCATTTGTCTCCTCATGACCTTTACACTACCATCTTTCTGAAAAGCAGAATGGAAATAGTAGCACTTGCTCCTCCCAAAGGGATCTCCACTGTGAAGATAAGTGCGTCGTTTCTGAGGTGATCAATCTCCATGATAATGGGGACCACTTAGGTATAAAGAATTTTCATTTTATGCTTGAAAACTATTTAATACATTCTGAAAATTAGAATTAACAGCACCAACAATAACTTTCCTAGTCCTTTCTTAAGAGTCATTTTTGTAGTATAAATATGGGATCACTAATATTATCACAATTTAGTTGTATTACTACAATAAACAAATGCTAAACATTGCTTTAGTGTATAAATGCAGAACCAAGAGCTTTTGTTTTACAGCATGTAAACATGTATCATACAAAAAAATGAGAAAAATAAAGGTGCATGGAACAAAACCAGAGTGGTTTTAAAATCCTGAACGATTTGAGACAGGTACATCAGTAACAATGTCATTAGCGTTTTCAGAATGCACCACAAGCCTGCAAAGTTTATAGTTTCACCACATGTTGCAGAGTTTATTATTTCAGGAGTGAAATCTACAAACATAATGAAATTGAATTGAATATACAAGGCTGCATATGTACCTTGAGGGCATTTCAAATATTCACACACTGAGAAACAGTAGAGAAGGAATATAAGGATAAACAAAATGTAGCAAATAGAAGTAAGCACCAGAAAACAGAAGAGAACAAGACAGGAGAAGATAAAACTGGTAAAATAACAGGAGAATTTGGGTGTTTCTTTATATCTTCTTTGTGTGTTCTTCCATTATTTTTGTGGATTTTAGCTTTTGTGGTTTTCTTAACCAGAGAGAGATTATATAAGTGACTATATAAGGGACTACATAATATTAAAATATCTCAGCAGCCCACAACTATAAATTCCTCTGCTGACCACTTTCTACTGCAGCCTACCTCAGTATATAAGATTTCCTTAAAAAGAGATTTAGCAAAGCATACAGCTTTTGGGGTTCAAATAATTGAATGGAAATACCTAGAAATTTTACAGCTACCTTCAGTGGCTCAGCCGTCACAGTCTCTCAGTCCTGCTTAGATAATATTCCTTGGGTACCTTTTTCATAGAGCTTGATGCCAGGTACACCAGAACCTCCTGAGTCTGTCTCTGAATAAAACTGGATAACAGCCCTCTACAATGAGTCTTGTACCTTAAAATGTAACTTGATGGCTTTTTTATGCCAAAAGATTATTTCTGTCATGGCAGGTTTTCTTCAGTTTAGAAAATCCCACAGTTATAAACTGGGAATTAAAAAAAGGTTGGGAGGATGAATTAGGCCTCATCTTGTTGCTTATTTGTCTAGATCTAAAGTTCCACTTGTTCAGGTGAAATGAAACCTCAGTCAACCAAGACTAAGTCTAAGAATGGAATTTCTTTGGTTTTCTTCATGATTTTCATAAGAGAAAGAAATTGGTGAAAACTAATCTAATGCCTACTGTCACTGGTCGAAATTCCACTCTTCCACTTGTACCATTACCTCTATCTTAGTCAAGGGTAACTTCTACCATAAAGATGATTCCTAATCACTAACAGCTACTAATCAATGTGCTTTCTGGCCTTGGAGGGTAACAGTTCTGTGCAAGTGGAAATCAGTTTGGAGGTTGGATATTATTTTCCCAATGAAAATATAACAAGAAGCTTGCTCAGGCACTTCAAAAAAACAGTTTGCTCTGTTCTGAGTGGAGCAACATCATCCCAGCAAGGCCTTGCTTGCTCTGCAAATCTACAACTTATTAAGAGAAGCTAATAGCTATGTTAAAAAGAGGGGAGCCGTGATAATCTGGAGGGCCAGTGGCTCTCAGCATACAGCGCCTGAAGCTTGATCAATCTGGTTCTGAGCCAGGCGAGGGATAAGAAGAGTTTCTGTTTTCTCAGGAGTGGCATGTCCTGGGATTTATGGTTGTCTATAAGCTGTATGTTTCCAATAAGTAATAAAACTGCTTCGGGCTGCATTGCAGAGCTGCTGAATGTGGGTCACATTCTACCTACAAGTAATAATTTGGCCACCCTACAAGTTAAATATTTATTTTGTAAAAGTCAGTTTCTTACCATTCCCACTTTAGTTTCCAAGGGTTCTTTTGATGGTATTAAAGCCATAAGCAGAACTAAATATCTGCAGAATTATGGCAAGTTTCTCTATAACATTTCAGTTGAATCTTATTCTTCCCTCAATAGATTAAAAGGTCTTTCATCTCTGCAGTTTTAAGTAGTATTTTCCACAGTAGCAGGGGGACACCACATCTCTGCTAGTCAGTTTGCTGACTGTTTTAATACTTTATAATTTTGTAATGCTCTCCCCTAAGGCTGTGCAAGGGTAAGGCACAAGCCCTGTTCCAATGCCTGATGTTAGTTGTCCAAGACAATGTGTTTATTCTTGACTTTTTCCTTTCTTCCAGTCCGCTCATTGAAGATAAAGAGAGACTGTGCTGGTAGTGTCAGGGGACCTTGGGCTTTTAAGAAAAGATATTTTTTGCAATTTTATTTAGGAAGCTTCTTCTAATATTAAGAGTTAAGTCTCCTCAAAAAGGAAAGTAATGAAAGATAAAAGACTAACTGCAGTCACGATTTTTGCTGCCCTAACCACTGAGGCTGTTTCTCATGGCTGAAAATGCCTAGGATGAATTTGCCTTCTCAATACATGTCATGTAGACATAGTGCACTGATTTTACAGTTATATTGCTCAGCTTTGGCAATGCATAACTGAAGTTCATTAGAGACAGATATGCATAACATCGAGGTATCAAAAGACTGAATTATTTTGTTGCTTATCTGTGACCATATCATAGATATTGGCATTTATTATTCAACAAAGAAAAAGAAACTGGAAAAACTATTAGCCTATTTATGGACCTTTTTCTTGAATAAACTAAGACTATAATACTAAGGAAATACTCATTCTAAGTAATCTTTATTTAACATGATGAGGCAGAAAGACATATTATACTCATTCTTTCCTGGGTCTCAAACAGCATAGCAATTCTTTGTTAGTGTGGTCCTGTGGCATCAGCTTACATCAGTTTTGGCTGTGATAGTGAGAGTTTTCTTCATAAAAGTTAAATTTTGAATTTGTGCTGAAAACTGTGTTGATGACACAGGGATGTTTGCATTACCTCTGATCAGGACTTACACAGCACCAAAGACTTTTCTACCTCTCAGCCCATCCCACTAGTGAGGAAGCTGGGAGTGCACAAGGAGTTGTGAGGGGGCACAGGTGGAAGAGTTGGTCCCAAGAGACCAAAGAGATATTTCGTACTATCTAGTGTCTTGCTCAGCATAAATATTAGGTGGGGGGCTTGTCAGAGTGTCCCCTGCAGTAGCTTTGTCCTAGAGAAATAAATGTAGGAATGACTTTTAATGCCAGAAGCAGGGATCCAATGTAATCAACCATATCTTTTAGTCATATGTGGAGAGATAAGGCACAATCATAATACCAAGGAATATAATTCTGTGAACTGTTCTCTGTATCATCTCAGTTCTGTCTCCATTCATTATGAGTCCTTGTTAGCAGGACTCCATGGTCCAAAACAATCTGTGTCCTCAAATTGCTTCCTGCTACTTTGATCCTGTCAATAAATGTGACTGTGAATGATCACTTAATGGAGATCCTTCTTCAGTTCAAAATATGTCATCTAAGTCTGTTTGCTCTAGGGGTCTGATTATTTTCTTAGATCTTGTTTCATCCTGCCTCAAGCACCACTGTTTTATCTGCTTTGCAATGAATTTGATTCCCAGCTCAGTGAGCCTCTGCAACACCTGAGGATAGATTTTGGTGGTTTTCATCATGGAGATGCACTCCCTGGACTGTGTTATTATTCAGATCCTCAAGAAGGGATGTCCTGCTGGTCTCAAGCCTTTGCTTGCTTGAAATTATTTTCTAAAGTCAACAGAGTGAGAAGCTCAGGGCTGAAAGATTTTACAGAAATCCTGCAATAATTACCTGAGTGGATGCTGGCATTGCATTCTTAAAGCATCCCGATTAGGAAATCTACTAAAAGACCATTTATATGACCAAAGATTTCCATGTACAGTTTTTATGGCCTAGCTACATAATAGATTAACAGTGAATGCACCTCATTTTATACAACTTGGGAAATAAGAATAAATCATGATAATGCAGCAAGATACTATCTAAGGAATTACTCATTAATACTATCCCAAGAAATTTACCCTCAAGAATGAAATTTCCAGCCAGCTGTAACAGTTTTAGTTGACAGTAAAGCTGTGTAAAAAGGATTTTTTTTTTGTCCTGGCAGCTGAAAGATGCACAACACCATATCTTAACAATGATTAACTGCTTACTAGTTAAAGAATGTGACACTAAGTGTCCAAAAGAGTTTACTGCGTCATGCTCTGCTTGAAATCAAGTGCAGCATTAGAGACAAGATGATTATCTTCTCTGTCCATCTGTATGTGTTACTTAAATATTTCTGTAACCTGCATATATGTATTAGATTTGGGTTCAGAAAATTGCCAGCCATGATTTCTATTGATAGACTGAATCAATGCTGTCTATGGTCATAATCTGCCCTGGACAGATGAAAGGTTAGACAATTTGTTCTTAAATTATTACCTCAGTCAAGGAAAGCTTTTAATGACAGGAATTGTGGTCTCTCTTTTGTTCTGGAGGTTTCTTTATGTCACTTGTTTCACTGATTTAAACTTGGGATTTGGAAAGGCCAAGCAGTGGTGGAATAAATAGAAAATCTTAGGCTGTTTCCTAAGGGATATGTATTATCATTATTGACCTGTGCTAAAAGAAGTAGCAGCTGGAGGTGGAGTTGCACACAGTGTTCCCTGGCATGCTTTTACTTCAATTACAAAGACACCTCTCCAGTTATCAATGTTAGTACCTAGCAGAGCTTTGACTTTCATGTTTCTTTTTCAATACAGGTCAAACAATAAATGCAGAAATACTGTTCCTCCTCAAACACTTCAGTTCTATAGGGCACCACTGTCACCACAATCATATCCTCTTTAATTTTCAAATCAGCTTTGGATCTTTTCCAGGATCCCCTTTAGTAAATTGAATTTTAAGGGTAAGTGGCTTATATTGTCTATGTTTCTTCAGAAACTCTCTTGCTGTGGAAACTTCAGAAATTTTGAGAGAAGAAAGAAAAACTTCTCTGAATCCTTGCTGAAGCAGAGCATCATCTAACATTTATTCTTTTGGTGATATTAAATTTCTCTTGCTGGAATATTCTTGAACATATACACACACATACACGTCCTTTCTTTCTAATTAAGTGTACTTTACAACTTCCTTCCTTGCAGGATCTTGTTAGCAATTACACAAACTGTTTTAATTCTCATACTACTTTTTCTAGCTATTTGTTTTCATCAGTGTCATTTACGTCATCATCAACCTTTCATTTCTGTACTTGGCTAGTTACACTTTGATCCCTTAGTATATTTTATGAGTTTGCTTTCTCTGATGTTTTTTCTCTCTTCTGTATGAAAGATAACCCCTTTAGAGCACCATTCTTCCTGTAATTTACTATTCTAACACACATCTCCTGGTTTCTATCAGTTGTCATTTTTCCTTTGTAGTTGCCATCCTCCTTTAAAAATTCAGTCTCTCTCCTAACCTTAGCCTACTTTTTCATAGTAAAACTAAAATTTTACAAGTGGAAATACATACAGAAGATGACTGTTTTTCTTATTTGACTGAATATCAAATAATAGATAGTATTCTCTTCACATTTAATACCTACCACTTTGAGTGTTTTCAGAGTATTGTAGAAAGACTGCACCAAATGAATCCAATATGTAATTCCTTAGAGTATGGTCCATTCATTAATTAATCATCCTGGTCACTTGGTGCTATAAGTATTAAAAGTTAGGGCAACTTGCCTAAGGTACAAAGCAGGGGATCAGTAGCATAACTAGAAGAAAAACAAACAAAACAACAGTAGTTCCTGGATGTGGGCCCAAAACCTAAATTCAATATGACCTTTTTCACTGAATAGTAATAAATACTAACTAAGAATCATAATATTAAATGCTCTAAGGCTTTCATGGATTCATGTTTTGCTATCAGGAACTGGAGCTGAAAGTCTATCTCAGCCACAAATTATTCTCATATGTGTTAGGATTCCTCTTTTATTAGAAATGGATGTCTGCAACAAGCCAAAAAGACAGGTATTAATGCTATACTACTAATAAGTAATATTATATTAATTAACATCATAACGTTGCCTCATGATATTTAGAAAAAAAGAATGTTGGGAGGGGAAATCATAAAAACCCAGAAAATTTCTGGAGCTCCAAGATTAAGTGCTTCCAGCCAACATCAAGCTGTCCCCCACCAAAAAATAACATGATCAGCATGTGTGATGGGGATTTTCCTTGGCAAAATTATTGAGCTTCTTCCTTTCAAGAGTGATGTAATCACTGGGACTAATACTGGAAGAACATAAGTTTTGTCTTTCAGTAGGATCTAGGAACAAGTGTTTGAGACTGATGACCACCTTGCTTTGCTTTCTGCCAAAAAAGAAAAAAAATCCTTGATGATAATACCAGCAGGGGCAAAAACACCTACTGAAATCTGAAAAAAATGTAGTCTGATGCTATTCATAAGTCATTCTTTGAATGACTGTCAATGAATTTTAAATTCCTGTTGAGCTAAAATCTTGACATTTAGTATATTCATTCTTTATGAGATGCTGATGAAAAATCTCCCAATTGAATTTTGACTTTTGCATGGCAGGTTCCTAAAAGGTCATTGGCCTGTTTTACTACCTGCAATCATTATTAAATCTTTGTACTATGGGGTAACAATTAACAAGGGGGACATTTTAAAAGACCTGTGTGGAATAAGGACAAACCATCACAAAATTTCCAAATTATATACATTTTTTGGCACTCAAGTTTTCTACATATTTCATTTATAGAAATGAAAGTATTTTGGAGTTAAAAGAATCAAATTTTAGGCCTTAAAAATGTATCTTTTACTAATCCTCTCAAATACTCAAATTAAAATAAAAATTATCCATCCCACCCAGATGATGTGGGGATTCTTCTCTGCATGGTTAGGTATTAGACTATCAAATGTGTGATCTTGCACTGCATGTGGTATTTCTATAATCTTTGAATTAAATATGAAAAATTGTTATAACAACTACGATACTGAATTAAAATCATTGAGTGATGCTGAATATTTAATTATGATATGATTTCTTTTTCCCAGAACAAATTTATCACTATAAGGAAAAATATTGAAAAAGGCTTCTGGTTACTGGAGCTCACCAAGGTTAAGTAAAAGTACAGAAATATTAATTCCGATAATCATAGTAAGAACAGTTCTTTAACATATGAATTTTACAGAATCAAAGGATCACAGAACATTTGATACTGGAAGGCACTTTTGGAGATCATCTAGTTCAACTTCTCTCTCCAAGGCAGGCAGAGCTAGAGTTTATTGCTCAGGGCCACTCCTATCAGGCTTGGAATATCAGCAAGGCTGGAGATTTCACAATGCCACTGAAGAACCAGGTTCAAATTTTCAACCTCTTTACAGTAAAACATAGAATCACAGAAGGGTTTGGGTTGGAAGAGACCTTAACAATCACCTGTTCCAATCCTCCTGTCATGGACAACTTCCACCAGAACAGGTTGCTTAAAGCCCCATCCAACCCGGCCTCGAACACCTCCAGGGATGGGACACCTTCTCAGGGCATCCTGTTCCAGACCTTTACCACCCTCATAGGAAGAATTTCTTCAGAACTGCTAATCTAAATCTACCCTCTATCCCCCTCTCATTACTGAGAAGAAAAATTCCTGGGATCCCAGGCTCCGTGCTGTTCCCTCTCACCGCCACAGTCATGCATTCACACTTGAGATGTGCTCCACATCTCCCTGGCAGCATCATTGGGGCCTGTCAGGAAAAACAGCAAGGGGTGACAATCCAAGGGCTGGACAAGCTTTGGCAGTGTCTCTGCAACATTCCACATCCAAGCACCTGGCAGGCAGGAGGCCCTCCTGGGAAGCAAGCCAGTACTCCCCCATGCTGTCACTCACCCCTTGCTCCTGCTGCTGAGGTGGGGCTCAGGCTCAGCCCACTTGAGTGCTTCACCACACACAGCTCCCAGCCCCTCACCTGCTACAGGGCACAGACCCTGCTCTGTGGCTGCACATCTTCAAGCCAGACATTTTATAATGGTCCTCTAAACAACAAGAATGACATAGACTATGGGCAACATAAAATACAGTAGAGAAAAAACAAAACAAACCAAACCAAAAAGAAAAAAAAAAACACAACCCCTCCCCCCCCCAAAAAAGAAAACAAACAACCAAAAAAAAACCACACAAAAAAAAACCTCCCCCCAAAAAAACAACCTAGTGAATTTAAGTAAAAAGAATATAATATTGACATACTGGCTTGTATACAAATAGATATTTCCTGGCATAGATACACTGTACTAATTATCGTGCCATAGTTCTTTCAGTCTCAGCTCCCATGTGGACATTCTGTATGCCAAAAGTGTTATTTTGTCCCAGAATAATTACACTAGAGTAATTATTCCAAATAAAATTACTATTATTTTGAAACAGAATGTCCATACTGATCTTAAAACAATACAGTTATAGCAGCATAGATTATAGATATGTCAGGAAATATCTATTTGAGGACAAGCCCTTCAGTGGTAGCAAATTTGCTATGAGTAGCAACAATTTAAGATTTTCTTTTCTTTCTGTTTGTTTGTTTTTTTGTTTTTTTTTTTTTTTTTTTTTTTTTTTGTTTTTTTTTTTTTTTTTTTTTTTTTTTTTTTTTTTTTTTTTTTTTTTTTTTTTTTTTTTTTTT
>VZRX01010742.1:48927-89512 GCA_013398075.1 Notiomystis cincta
TTTTTTTGTTTGGTTGTTTGGTTGTTTGTTTTGTTTCCTGGTTTGTTGGCTTGTTTTTAAGGTTTTTGGTTCGTACTTTTTTCTTTGGTTAATTGGTTGGTTCTGGGGTTTTTTTTTCAGTTGTTATTTGCTGAGATTTTTCAATGTTTTTGGCTTTTGTTTTAGTAATAATGTAGTTCTATAGTTCATGAGAATGACACCCTAGTGTCACTGGGATCATTTTCTGTGATTGTCTGTGTCCTGAAACTCTGTTCATTTGGAATTAATTTCCTATGTTCTTTGGAGTGGTTATGACCTGCATCATCTGCAGAATCATGAAAGATTTCAGAGCTCAACAAACAATAAATAACCATGATAAAGGCAGCTTATTCTCTGACAGCTTTTGGGATCACAGCCCATGAAAGATGTCATGGCTATTGCTCTGAAAGGGTTTTCCTCCATATTACGTGTCCTTATTCCTTTGTTTATTGCCCTGCCTCTATTGTCTCCTTCTTCTATTGTCCTCCTGTCTATGGTTTCCTCTCTCATTCAGCCAAATTCAGTGTGACTGGTGAATTATTTTCCTTGTGTGGTACACTAAAAGTAAACAGCCTCTTTAAAGTTCTATGCTTCTTAAAAGAAGCGACATAAGAGGGAAGGGCAATAACCTCACATTATGATTGCACAAGTTTCTTTTGTTCTGAAATAAAGTAAAAAAAAATGTTTTTAAGAACCTGAGATCCTCAGAAAAGCATTTTACTGGTGTTATTTGACAGTTTGGTTGATAACACAGCAACTGGTATACTTTTAGTTCCTACACAGATATACGTCAATAAAATGTGCATGGCTTTTCCTCGTCACTTCAGCTGACCTGAAAGAGGGCATTGTTTCCCACAAATATCTTATAAAGGCAACCTTTTAAATATTCTACAGTTCTTTGATACCTTCAACTTTTCTTGATACAGACACATTTGAAACTTGTTCAAGGGTAATAAGCACTGCCACCTCTTTTGTTCTTTCAAGTATACCTCTAGGTTTTACACAGTGTATTCTTCTTGTTGATAGATGGAAGTACTCTATTCTGGGGATTAAAGACAGAACACACTCTCTGGTTTTTAAAAGTTCTTTGCTGATATAGGCATTTAGTAGCAGAGCTAACAGCTTGATTCTTCAGAAAAAAATTCACGCAAACTTGCTCTTTGCAGGGGGGTATCTGTCACTCAATGCAGCGAGAGCAGCAACAGCTTATTCTGATCTCATCATTAGCCATGAAACCAGTAACCCAGTTCTGCAAATTAGCACACTGAAAAAAGCAGTCTGAGGAGTCAAGTGGCAGAATGACTTCCTTGAGTTTCATAGAGAACATGTTGAGCTTCATAATATTGGTGCAGTGCAGCATTTATCTATTATAGCAGACATTCCAGGGAAAGGAGTGACTGATAGATTCCACTAAAATGACTGATTGAGTGACAAAGGAAGATAAATGTCTGATTTGTCTGATAATCCCATAGAGCAAAAATCAAGTAACCAGGAGTTATATAACACTTTAAAAAATGCAGTCAGTTGTATATGTAATTTTAAAAGCTCTTTGGATTCATATCAAAAACATAAGGCATAAAACATTGGAAGATAGCAAAATGTATTAAGATATATATTGGAAATTACCAAGCTATGCAATTTTTATTTTAACAAAAGACAGTAAGCTGTATCTTTTTCTCTTTGTAGTTCCTACCTATCCCAGATGAAACGAATTAGGAAACAGCATTTGAGAATGGCAATTCTATAGAACAGTTCTAAAGCCAGTGTAAATTTCTGTGAAAATCACTATTTTGTATTAAAATAATGTCTGTTTATTTTCATATGTTTTAAAAATACTTAATTCCTCAAAGACAGAGTTCTCATATTCTGGATGCAAATGAGGATGCATCCTACCCAGCTTTACTCATTGAAAAGTCAGACTCCTAGTCTAAGACAAATACTTAGGTTTCTTATATATATCCAAGGGAGAGAGATTGAATTTCCAAAGTACATTTCTTTCTCTGTACTTTTCCAGCTGGACATGCCCGAGAGAGCCTAAGCAACTGTTTAGGCTGGCATCTAACTGCTAGATATCCAAGGTGTGTTTGAGAAGCATCCTTATCTAAGGCTTCTTAGATACTTACTTTTGGTTTTGAGAATTTACAACACATTTGTTGATCTCCTTCAAATATTATGGGATCTTTCTGCAGACCAATTCTCAGTGTCACACAGGCTTATAGTTTTCATGGATAACATAAAGCTGCTCTATCTTTTGCTTACAAGCAGTAGGCAGTGGATTGTCTGTCAATATGTAACACATATAAAGCAAAAAAGCAGAACTATCAACAACAGACTCTTACTGTCTCTTCTCCCTCCCCTTCTCAATTAACACCAGGGTCAAGCTCAACAGTTCAAACAAAAGAAATTATAATTTGTTCCTTTAAAGAGAAACAGTAACTTTAGAAGAAAGATATATTATTGATTTTCTTGAGTTTTCTTAAACAAATAGCTTGTTATTTGCAGGCTGCTGTCCTTCAGCATTTATAAAGCATATTCTGTTTGGACTAAGAGTTTTCTGAAAACATCCCTACTCTGCAATTAGTTCTGAAGAAAATTTAAATCCCAGTTACATTTTTGTGTAATATGAAGATGCAAAAACTCCAGACAGAACACTGAAAGAGACTGAAGGAAGGTATCCTGACTCAGGACTTTATTCCTTCTTTTTGTTTGCATTTAATCTATGTTCTCTGATGTTATTTATAACAACATAATATTTGGATGACCAAATCTACTCTTATCCAGAGCAATGCAGTAAACTAATTGAATTGAAACATTTTATTAAGTCACTTTGAATAATTTAAAGATAATGATGATGATGATGATATGATATTTTTGCTGCTCAAAAAAATGGGCATGAAAACACAAGGTTCCTTTACAAATTAACTTCTTTTTTGTTTAGATATAATGTTTTAAGAAACTGGATTCTTGGTTGAGTATGAAAAGAAACATTGACTTCTTAATACATTATTAGAAACTAGATAGTTCCTGCACTCTGAAAATCTACATTTCTCATTTGCTATATTCCATTAATATATTATAGTCTAAATCTTTTTTTCCACAAGATTTTTCACTGTTCATTGTCTTTAAATATCAGTTACTAAATTCAGAGCAATTACCTTAAGCCTTAAGTTCAGCTCTTGTTTCAGTTTTGAGTGTGCAGTGATGACCACTGATATTTAGTAACTCAGTTGCCTTTACTCTTGCACATAATCCTATTTGGTAGTCAGCTTTATGAAAGGTTTTTTTGGACAGTCTCTTCCTAGGAAGCTAAAATTAGTTCCTTTCCTTATATCAGTCTTGTAGTCTGTGATTTCAGTCCTCATCTACCCTCCTATAAAATTTGCCCAAATGCTCCAGTCTGTCCAAGCTTTAAAGGCACAAGAGAAGAAAAAATTCTTATGTTCAAGATCTAGAAAATTATTGGTTTTTTCTTGATTTCAAAACAGTTATCATAAAAAAAAAGACAACGTTTCATCTGTTTTTTAGGGACATGCAGACATTATCAAATCTCTTTTTAGTATTACTCCAATAAGACAGAGACTCCAGCACACATATATAAATATAAATATATATATATATGAATGGGGTTGTTCCTTTTAAGGTGCAGAACTTTGTACTTCCCCTGGTTGAACACCATGAGATTCCTATCAGTCCACATCTCCAGCCTGTTTAAGTCCCTCTGAATGTCAGGACAATCCTGTAATGATTCAGCCACTCCTCCCAGTTTTGGCTCATCAGCAAAGTTGTTGGAGACTGGACTCTGCACCTTCACACAGCTCATTAATGAAGATTTTGAGCAGGACTGGGCCCAGTATTGATCCCTGGGGTATACTGCTAATCACTGGCCTTCACTAGCCTTTGTTCCATCAAACATCATTCTTTAGGCCCAGCCATTCATCCAGTTTTCAGTCGATCTTACAGCCTGCTCATCCAGCCCATACTTCAGTGGCTTTTCTATGAGGATGTTAATTAACAACAGTGTTCAGATGGAATTATATATGTAGTTTCAAACTCAAACAACTCCTTTATCATCTTCTACTTTCATAACCAAACAAGAGACTTTCTAGCCCAATAGCTCAGTCTCTCAGCTGAGCAATGGAAAACTTGCAATCTGATTCCTGTTTTCAGGAGCATTTGGATAACAGGCCTCAGAATGATTTTAAATTTGCTAGATAAAGCAAAGCAAGTCTTATTCAAATTTAGCGGACTATTCATGCTCCATCAAATTAATAACACAATCCTATTTTTCATTTGAAGAAATGAAATTTTTTCCTAGATGCTGCTAGAGTCATTTGGTTCTGACCCACATTGTATCAGGCAAAACTAACAAGTAATCTGCTCTATATACATCCAANAAGGCACAAGAGAAGAAAAAATTCTTATGTTCAAGATCTAGAAAATTATTGGTTTTTTCTTGATTTCAAAACAGTTATCATAAAAAAAAAGACAACGTTTCATCTGTTTTTTAGGGACATGCAGACATTATCAAATCTCTTTTTAGTATTACTCCAATAAGACAGAGACTCCAGCACACATATATAAATATAAATATATATATATATGAATGGGGTTGTTCCTTTTAAGGTGCAGAACTTTGTACTTCCCCTGGTTGAACACCATGAGATTCCTATCAGTCCACATCTCCAGCCTGTTTAAGTCCCTCTGAATGTCAGGACAATCCTGTAATGATTCAGCCACTCCTCCCAGTTTTGGCTCATCAGCAAAGTTGTTGGAGACTGGACTCTGCACCTTCACACAGCTCATTAATGAAGATTTTGAGCAGGACTGGGCCCAGTATTGATCCCTGGGGTATACTGCTAATCACTGGCCTTCACTAGCCTTTGTTCCATCAAACATCATTCTTTAGGCCCAGCCATTCATCCAGTTTTCAGTCGATCTTACAGCCTGCTCATCCAGCCCATACTTCAGTGGCTTTTCTATGAGGATGTTAATTAACAACAGTGTTCAGATGGAATTATATATGTAGTTTCAAACTCAAACAACTCCTTTATCATCTTCTACTTTCATAACCAAACAAGAGACTTTCTAGCCCAATAGCTCAGTCTCTCAGCTGAGCAATGGAAAACTTGCAATCTGATTCCTGTTTTCAGGAGCATTTGGATAACAGGCCTCAGAATGATTTTAAATTTGCTAGATAAAGCAAAGCAAGTCTTATTCAAATTTAGCGGACTATTCATGCTCCATCAAATTAATAACACAATCCTATTTTTCATTTGAAGAAATGAAATTTTTTCCTAGATGCTGCTAGAGTCATTTGGTTCTGACCCACATTGTATCAGGCAAAACTAACAAGTAATCTGCTCTATATACATCCAAGTATTTTTAACTCCAGAACCCTTTCAGATGCATAATAAAACTTCTTGCAATATAGCATTATAGTATGTTTACATTGAGAGAAATCACTTCTGATATGCAACTTATAAGTGTAAATGTTTGAGCAAGATATAACATCTGGAACTTTTTTTTCAGCTTTATGAGTAAAATCTTGATCATAGCAGCCTTTTTTTTTTAGATTTCCATAGTTAAAAGTAGTATCACATAAGAAAATTTGTGTAAATGTCAAGAAGGCACTGGTGAGGCCACACCTTCAGTCCTGTAATTAGTTCTGGGCGCCTCCCTTCAAGACAGACATTGAGGTGCTGGAGTGTCCAGGAAAGCAAAATGAAGCTGGAGAAGGGTCTAGAGAGTACACATATTGGTTTACGAGGCAAGGTTCTGGTACCAGGGGGTCTGCAGGGTTGGCTTCTGGGAAAAGCTGCCAGAAGCTTCTACCATGTCTGGCAGAGTCAATGGCAGACCCCTCCAAAACAGAGCACCACCAGCCAAGGCTGAGCCAATCAGAGATGATAGTGATGCCTCTGTGATAACATATTTGAGAAGGCAGAACAGTTATTGTCCAGAAGGAATTGCAATAGAGGAGTGAGGAGTGATAATATGGGAAAGAAACAGCCCAGAAGACACCAAGGTCAGTGGGGAAGGAGGGGCAGGAGGCGCCCCAGGTGCTGGAGCTGAGATTCCCCTGCAGCCCCTGGTGCAGACCATGGTGAGGCAGCTGTGCCCCTGCAGCCCAGGGAGGTCAGAAGGGGAGCAGAGATCCTCCTACAATCCCTGGAGGAGCCCTGCACTGCAGCAGGTGGATGCCCAAAAGATGGTTGTGACTCCATGGGAAATCCATGCTAGGGCAGTTTCCAGGCAGGACCTACAGATCCATGGAGAGAAGAGGCCATGCAGGAGCAGGTTTCCTGGTAAGATTGCAACCCTCTGGGAGAGACCCAGACTGGAGCAGTCAATGCAGAACAGTAGCCTGCAGGACAGACTCCTACTGGAGAAGTTCATTGAGAACTGACTCCTATGCGGTGAACTGGTGGTAGCCCTCACACCCTGCCTCCCTGCAGTGATATAGGAGAGGAGGTAAAGAACTGAGAATAAAGACTGGGAAGGAGGGAAAGGTGGGGAGGTGTTTATAAGATCTGTTTTTCTTCTCATTAGCCTACTCTGATTCTGATTAGTAATGAATTCAATTGATTTCCCTAAGTTGTCTGTTTTGCCCTTGACAGCAATTGGTGAGTGATCTCGCTGTGCTCTTATCTCAACCCATGAGCCTTTTGTTATAATTTCTCTCTCCTGTCCAGTTGCAGAGGAGAGTGATAGAAGTGGCTGAAGGGGCTGTTTAGCCCGAAGAAAAGAAGGCTCAGGGGAGACCTTTTCACTCTCTGTAGCTGCCTGAAAGGAGGTTGTAGCCAGGTGGGTGTCAGCCTCTTCTCTCAGGCAACAAGCAACAGGATGAAAGGAAATAGCCTCACACTGGGGAGGTTCAGGCTTGATTTCAGGAAGAACTCCTTCAGTGAAAGAGTGATTAAGCATTTTAATGGGCTGTGCTGGGAAGTGGTGGATTCAGCATCCCTGGAAGTGTTAAAGAAATGACTGGACATGACACTTACTTCTATATTTAGTTGACATGATGGTGTTTGGTCATAGTCCAGACCTGATGATCTTGAAGGTCTTTTCAAATCTTAATGAATCTATTCCTCTATGAAGACAGAAACCTGCATGTTGAATATTAGAATTTGGAACCTCTTAGAACCCTACTAAATTAATTGTCTGAATATTAGAAAATAATAGAAAACTAGATTATATCACATGAATTCTGTATTTTCTAATGAAATTAAATTTTTATATCTCATCAGTTTCTGACTTTTCAGATATTTGCATTTCATATCCATTTTAATTTTACACTGTGGTTATACGTTATTAAAAAAAACCATTAACTAAGCCGGATTTCTGAACAGGACTCACTGAAAACTGGGAAAGGACCAGAAGAATTGCTGTGGATTCCCAGAATAATGGGCCCCAAAGCACATAAAAAAATGGTCATGAACAAATGAAAGATGCTTGATCCAGCCACCTCCATTCTGATTGTTTTACTCACACTGTGTAGGGTCCACATAGTTATTTCATTGTGGCAGACATTATACAGCCAAAGGTAGTAACTTCCTCAGTTGGGCAATTTCTGTTATCCACTGACAGGGTTCTTTACATAAGATTTCTCAGACGTGTGATTCTGCTGTCCCTGTGTTTTCTGTAAATTAAAACTGCTGAGCTACAAGAAAGAGCATGTAAATAATGAGAGAGGTCATATTAAGCTTTTAAATGAAAACATAAAAATGAAAGAAATTGTTTTTAATTAATGTTTTTATGTTTTTTACTTTTAAAAATTTATAAAAATTAACAGATTTAGGAAAATCCAGTAAACTAGACTGTGCAACACCTTATGCAACAATTTGAAAATTTTATTTCCGTTGAGTGATATGTGAATCACTCAATCTAGAGGCTTTTGAAATTCAAAGTTCTTCATATTTCTTTACTTTAGATATCAAAATAGATCAGGAGAATTATGCCATAAGTTTTATCTCAGTGGCTATAGTATGACCAGCTGATATATCAATGTCAGAGCTTTATATATGTAAAATTAAACAAATGAAATGTGATGAACTGTCCAACTGTGGCAGTCCCTTAATTTAAGGGGATGAGATTAAAATCCATTTGCTCTTAAATTGTTTTGAACAGTGATTCCTGTATTGTTGAGGAAAAAAATTACTTTAAATTCTCAGGCTGTTATTACACACCATCATCTCTACAAAGACTCAAAGAATCTCATCCGTGTCTTGAACTTGGGCTGTAAGGACTTTTAGGCTGTTTTTTGCAGTGTGCTTAACTTGGAACAGAACAATATATGCACTTATGCTTCCTGACAGTGTTGTAATTGATACATAATAGGAAAAAATTTAATTGGTGGGGGAAGAAACCTACAATTTTAACATTCAAGGCAGGCAAGACAAAGAATTTTCCTGCAATGAAAGTGCATGAAGGTGAGCATGGAACCTACTTTTGAAAACACCATATGCTGAGCAAATTATTTTCTTACCACTAATTCTAGTTATTGATATTTGATATTTGATATATCAAATAAGGCCTGCATGTAGCTCAAGTCTTCATCATATGCCCATGGTCCTTCTAGTGTTCAAGAGTAAAGCTTTCCTAATCAAGCAAAATCAAGCCAGATTTTTTGTCCCATAGGGCCTCTCTCTGCACTAACAGCACTAAAAAAGCAGTCCTGTTGAGTAGATGATTGAATAGATGCATGTGACTATTCAGCTTGCTGGAAGAGGTGGGGGCAAAATACAAAAAAAATGAAGGGATTTTGAGCACTGGCTTTAATCTGTCAAGTTTAACATCTGCCTGCTACAAAGACTGCTGGGACAGGATATTCTGTATCACATGTACGTAGGCACTCACATGATAAAAGTACACAGGGAAATTAAGTGTCAGTTAACAATTTAAAACAGGAGGTAGATGTTCATATTCTCAGAATGTTCTGCAAAGCAGGGAGCACAGGCGTGTGAAGGAAGCTTACTTTTAAGGGTTTCTGTTACTACTACTGCCAGAGAGTTTCGTTTAACTTCTGAAAGCAGTAGCATTGGAAGACAGCCTCTGCTTGAAAGCCTCATAAGGAGATGTGACATTCAGGACAGAAACTGGGATATTTTTATCTTGACAAAGGTAGATGTTTGAAAAAAGCACATTAATTTTCAGAATAAAATCCGCTGGATTTCTGAATAAGTATCCTGCTGAGATCCAGTATAAAAACTTCTAATCAAAGGAAATAATTTGAATGTCTCAAAAAAGACTGGTCACATAAAGACCTGGTTTCTGAACTAGTTTTGCTGGTAGAAGCTGAGATGACTGCACAGTGAAAGTAAAGAAATGAGAGAATCATGAGAAAGAGCCTCCAGTAGAGAAAGAAGGGATTTTACTATCTGCTCAAAGATACCAAACTGTACTACATGCACTAGAAACTTTAAATCTTCCCTGAAGCTTTTCAAATACATAAGCTTTTTAGGTACAGAAGTTTGTTTAGCCCTAATCCATAGCTAAAAGTGTGTATTGCAAAGCTGTTACATATTTAATTAGTTTTCTGTGCAATTCTTGTAATAGAACTGAGAGAAAGGTTCATTTTATTGAATATCAGTCAAGCTTGTAGAGCAGTGACTTTGGGAGATTAAATTAGTCATTTATGCTTTCTCTGATGTAAATGAACAGAGATAGACACCTCCAGCAGGCAATTCATTCTACCTGAAGTTAGTTGTCTAAGGCTGTTTGGATGAATCACTTTTTGACAGTATCTCTCTCTCTCTTCGTTTGTTTCAGAGGGCATCTGGTTAGCTTCATATAAATATTAAATTTTTAGGAAAAATAAACTTTACAGTGTTTATACACAGCTGCTTTGAACTGAATAAGCAGTGTACACTTGATCTGATTTTTAGAGTTTTTAAACACATTATTGACCTAGAACTGAAAAAAATCTCCATGATTCTGGAGGAGTATTCAAAGTTCTAGTATAAACCAAAGGGAATAGAAAGGTCACCAGAAAACCAAAACCAAACCAAACCAAAACAACAAAAATCTCCAAACAACCCAAAATTTTAAGTTGGAGCAATAGGAAGAACTGAGTTACAACACTGACAAGAAGATGAAAGAAGGAAGAAAAGGTCCTCTGTAAGCAACCAAAAAACTACCTGTGTTAGTGTACTTGATGAGAAGTAATAAAGACTGTGTGTCCATATTAATTCACATGTAATAGTGTCCTCTTTCCACTAACAGTAAATGTTCAATTACATAGAAAAATCGTACTCTCCTCCTTTATAACTGCTTAATGATTTTGAAACAGGAAAAATACAAGAAAAAGAGTATTGACTCATTAAGCCATAAAATTGCAGGGTTTTTTTAGATTTTAAAAGAAATTCTGTTGTTTTTCAGAGGACCAATTGATCAGTTCAGAAAAGCTATATTCATGTATTGGAGGAAATGCTTTTTCTGGACCACTCTATGGTGTTGTCTATTGAAATACATCTGTGGCAATCAGATATTATGTGTGATTACATATTCACCCTTCCTATGTTACTCTACATTATTGTTTTGTTTGGTTTGGGTTCTTTTTTTTTCAATTGTATGCATTTATCTCCACCCTAACCTCTTTTTGTCAATCTCTTCACATGTACAAAGACTTTTGATTTTCCAAATACCTGTATTCCTGTTAGAATGTGAATTCCTGTCCATAAACACTGAGCTACTAATCAACAGAAACTTTTCAAAAGCAGGTATTTCCATTAGAGGAATTCCCCTCTCTGACACCCTCTTTAGCACTGTCTTCAGACAGTGGAGCAGAAAATGACCTTAAATCTTTCCTCTTTTGAAGCTACACTCCTTTTGATGTTACACTGAAAGATAAGAGAAAGGGCTGGTACCTCCACAATATAAAATTGTGTGAGGTTGTGTGCAGGCAAATAGGATAGGAGGAAATGCTGACTGGAAGACTGTGGGTAGCATACAGAGTCCTTGCTGATGTGAGCTACCAGTTAGAAGTCATGCTTACATGGATCCCAATCCAAACCTATGCATGACCCATGTGACCCCTGCCAGTCCAAGACTTAAACTTAGTTAAATGACCCCTGACAGAGCTACAGTAAATATAAGTCTTTCCAAAATCTGACCACATCTCTCATTCCAACCCTTTCAGGCCAAGGATGCTTTGTACTAAACCTCACAGAAACGGAGAAGGGAGGGGAAGAGATGCAAAAGAGTATGAAAGCCATCATTAGTGAGGAAAATCAGTGATCTGATTCATAAACTGGTTCATAAGCTTGATTGTTTTCTATTTTGTAGAACAAGGGAACCATAAAATGGTTTGAGTTGAAAGGGGCTTGAAAGATCACTCAATTTCTGTCCCTCTGTCATGGGTAGGAACACCTTTCAGTAGACCAGGTTGCTCAAAACCAAATCCAACTGCCTCAACCCATGAACTCTTTGCCCTACAAACTAATATCACTGAGAAACTAGTGCTGGTGAGTACATCCTGCTAACCAAGTCTATAAATGAAGTTCTGCTACTCCTGATTCACTGAACAGTAAATCCAAACCCAGGCAGGTGATCTCCGACACCTAACACATGGATGATCGGGGCAAAGCCAAATCCCTGTATGCCTCCCATATATATAAAAATAATACCCATTGGTCCCTAGTGGCTGGAATCTAAACCAGTCTCATCAGTCCTTGTCAGATTTAGATCTATTCCCATCCTGCTGCTTCTTCTAGCCCTTATGACGCTCTGACAGTCCACAGTGGTTTCCTTTTCAGCTATTTTCCTGTCAGATCCTCCTAAAAAGCAAGTCTCCAGACCAAACCAATTCCCAGCATGGCCAATGAGCCTCATTATCAGAATTTTCTTGGTAAAATTTAACTTTTAGTACTGTCTTGGTCTCTATCTTCCTCCTATCTCAGCAGTAAGAGCTGTAACACAGGGATCTCTATTAATTCCAGTCTTAAATCAGTCTCGCTGTCCTAAATTTACATTAATCTTAAACATATTCTAGTATGGGTAACAAAACATTCACTCAGCAGAAGGCTTTAAAGCAATTTAAAGTTTTATTTGCATTTTTCAGAAAACTAAGAATGTCAATTTATAGACACAAAAAATCACAAATCTCTAATAGGGATTTGCTGTAAAAGGATGCATTTTTTCACACGACAATAATTACTTCACCCAAATACCACTTCATATCAACATAACATAATGGGCAATGCACAGGGCACAGTAATCTGATTGATGCAATCATCTGTGGAGAACTTCAAGTGGCCTTTCCACAAGTAATTTGAAGAAACTGGGAAAACTAGCAAAAGCAGAACTGATGCTAATTGAAGAAACACTCTCCTTAGTTTACAAAGAAATTATTTTTACTTCTTCCCAACTGAATATGTTACCCTGCTAAGTTTGATCAAGCCTTATATCTTGACAAAGATTGATTACCAATTAAATATTGCATAAGCTAATAAAATGATACTTGAAGTTTATCCAGATGGCTTTATTAGAAACAATAATCTCCGATATAAACGCTACTTGGAAAGAGAATATTGCTCAAATACTTCAGAAGTTACTGGAAGTTTTAATGATATCTTGACAAAGCAGGAAATCTCAGTAGACAGTATTGAAACTTAAGGTGACCTTGTAAATAGCTGATATAAAACATTTTATTAAACTGTTGTTTCCTGACATTCCACTTTTTCCACCATTTGCTGTCAGGTTACATCCAGTGAAATGAAACTATACGAACAGCCATCCTTCAAATACTAAGTTCCATTGTTTTTCCTGCCTCCCAGGGCATGAAATAGCTACCCACCACCTGCTGCTCACAGGCTGGTTTGTCAGGTTGCAAGTCAGAATTGATACACACTGATTTTTAGTGCCCCAAACTATATTATATCTCTGTAGTGCTTAGGATAGCTCCTGTTGCCCTGTGCTGATCTGCAAACATTCCTAGAACTAAATTAAAACAAAAACAATTCTAGACTAGACTATCTGTGTTTGAATTTTACCATATGTCATACAAGGACTTTGAATGAAAATTGTATATTTGGGGCAAGTAACAGAACAGCCAAGGGCAAATTCATTAAGCATCTGCAGCTGAAATTATTTTGGGTTCATTGATTCAATGTTTTTCATGAAATAATTTTATGTGTCTGTTCAGACTTGCAAACAAACAGTTCTGTTTTCAAAAATGATGAGTGAGAGAAAGGACAAGAAATTATTCAAGGAACTTTCTCTTAGCTGACGTCCTCCAGGTGCACTTCATAAATGCACATATTTCAGTGTATTTCCCTTTTTTATTACTATTTATAATATTTTGAAAAAGCAATAGCATTAATTTACTTAATTTTTTTGAACACACAAGCGGGAATTAGGTATAAATAAAGTAGATTCAACCCATATAAGCAGTGGGAAAGCTTTCAAGCTGTGTTTCTTTCATCACTTTTCACTTGATGGAAAGAAAAAAAGTCTTTGACATTTGTTCAGCTATTATAAAAGGTAATCAAAATTCTTTAAGCTCAGATTAATATGTTCTAAATAGTAGGAAGCTAAGTTTACTCTATTTTTATGAAGTAGCATGTCCTGACACAGATCATATTCCCCAAAAAATAAAAATAATATTTTTTTTCTTGCAGAAAAAATACAGGTTAAGATTGAGTGGCAAACAAATCATAATACATTGTGCTATTTTTTAAAATACTGAACTAAACCTTGTAAGTTCCACAAGAAAAGATTCAGCTAAAAATCAGATATATTTACAGAAACAGAATTTTTTTTTAAAATCCCTTAATTCTATTTCTCTTTTAAGAAATCCCTAATGTTGATATGGCTGGGATTGTAAGTACAAATATTTTTAATTACATATTTACTCCACTAGCAATCACCACTCAGCACTGCCATCAGCACTGCCACTGCTCCCTAGAAGCTAGCACTCAGGCTGTTTGTGCCCTTCACATTATTATTTGTGCTGGCTTGGTTTTGTTTTGCTTTTACCATTAAAACTCTTTCTTTATTGGCATGAATTTCTAAAGAGCCCTGTAAATATTGATTTCTCCAGGAGAGCAGAGAAATTGGGTAGATCACTCATACCTGCAGACGTACACCAAAGTATTAAATATCATGGTCAGGAAAACAGTAGGAAAGCTTGATGGCATACCTTCATCCCTTTCATTGAAAGAAACACAACAGACAAACACCACCACCACAAGAAATTCCAAAACCCACCAACAAACAAAAACCCAACAAAGAAAACAAAAAGCAATGAATGGCTGTGCTCTGTTGGCAGCTCAGATGTATATCAGCAAGCTCAAAGCATAATGGAAACCCAAGACCCTATACTCTTTACTGTCTTTTTTTTTTTTCCAAAAGCAGTTTAGAAGATTCATTCACATGATTTAAAAGCTGCACAAAGTAAGCAGAAAAGAGAGAACTGTCTATAGTTTAATTAACAGCTAACACATAACAGAATTAAAATGAAGAACTATTTAGAACTATGGAATTTAGATATTTCTTTTATTAAACCACACAAAAACTTAGCTGGTTATAGAGCAGAAATAATTGCTGCTAGGTAAATGAAACTTAACCTGGTGTCCTTGTGCACTCTGTGTGTCACTGTTTATAAGATTCTTTAATGTTAAAAAAAAATTTCTCCTTTATAGAAGGATATACCTCAAAAGCAATGTTGAAATTGGCAGCACACCCATGAGATCTATGGGAATGAGTGTTGTTCTATACAGTTTAAATAACAAATTTGTAATGAGTTCATATTTCTGAAGTACAGCTGATGTGAGGAACAAATTTGCATAAGATATAGTAAGTGGGTATATTTTTCACTAAACATTTTTTTGTGACCTTATTGGGCAATATTTATTTCTTTTCCATACTCTTATTGTTTTTCAATTTTCTATTGCTGTTGAGATCTCAAATTGGGTTCCTGTTGGCACATGCCACATATCCAAATAATTCATAAATATATTTAAAATTTATTTTCATTGTATTGACTTACCTACTGATCTAAAAACCCCAAACCAAACAAGAAACAAAAAGGGAACAAACCAAACCAAAACACGTGAAATGCCAATGATGCAACAGGATAAACTATTTTCACAGGCTGAAACTGATTGAGAACATCCTCTATATAAAAATAAAATGCATTTCTGTGGATGCACTGATGCTTCACCATCTGTCCAACATCTCAGATTTACTCTCCCAGATAACTTCATATTTCACCCTGCAGTCCCTAAAGAAGCATCACTTTAAACCGGGCCACATGGAAAAATGCACTTCAATAACATCTGAAGGTCTTGCTTTTAGCTGCAAGGGCCTCTAATCTAAATGAATGATGTGCCTATAGAGTAAGCTGCATTTATAGTTATGGAAATAGGGAGGAGCAAATGTAAGGGAAAGAATACTAGAAAGAAAATAAAAACCGAAGAAAAAAAGAAGAAGAAAAGAGACTGGAAAGAAAAGGAGAGCTAGGAAAAGAAAAGTAAAGAGAAGGGAAAAAAAAAAAAAAAAAAAAAAAAAAAAAACAGAAACACCAAATGTATAATGTATTCAGCAGATGAGGAGTAAGGAAGAAAAAGAGGCTAATGACAATAGGAAATTATGTTTGTATACATATTGACATTTCTAAGTGATTAGTTAGAGCTAAGTATGCGTTAGGCTTGACAAAGTGTTGGAGGTAAGGTTTGCTACTTCTTGTCTTCTTTATCTCTGGGAGTTTTCTCTGATATGTTGCTAAGAGACAATAACAGGCAGTATTTAAGCTGGACGTAGCTCCTAGCTCTCTCTCGCTGTCAGCATTGCAGGGGAAGCAGGCTGTGGTCACTCTGGGGAGAATTCACCACCACTGCGAGGCTCTGTCTCCTACTGCCTTCTACTGTGACTGAAGCTCTGCTTGCAGGAGCAGCCGTTGCACTGGAACCTTTTTAACACCCTACCTGTTATAAAAATGACAGAGCCAATTAAAATAATTAACAGGGCTTTATTAATAAAAGCCAACGAAACAACAATCAGGAACCGTGACTGGTGAGCTGCCGAAGCTAAGAGGCAAAGGGGAAGACGGCACAGGCGTGCCGAGAGCACGATCACCAGAGGTCGGGGCCAGAGGCACATCCAGGAGGAGGGAGCTCCCGGTCTTATACCCTTGGGAGGGGTGTGTCCCACTCAGTTGTTCCCGCCCATCTCCGCCCACCATGTTGATCTTGATTGGCCCGTTCGTATCAAGGGGAACTGGTTGGGCGGTTTAGGGTCAATTAGATTGGTGGTTTCCTCTCCTTATTTAAATTTAGGGTCAGGCGCTCCCCCTCCCCTTAGCTTCAACTTCTAGAATTTTTCCTCGGGCGCCATCTTGGCCCATTCAACTAAATATAACATTTAACTGCATTAACACATTAATATCACACAACAATACAAGAACTCATTTCAACGGTTACAACTCCAACAACTTCACTCTAAAGTAAACTATCGCCCTCAACCAAAACATAAACCCGTACGTTAACTTCACAGACAAAACATAACACAATCATATAAATTCATTAACTTGGGAACAACTTAACTAATACAAAAGTCAACCCTGATCCTATTTATGACACTACCTCACTAAAAAAGAACCCTTCACCATTAGCTTGGGTGCCTCAGGGAAAACCCTGGCACCTCAAGCCATTTACCCCTCTAAAGGAGCCTCTCCCGGCTGTGTTTCGGAGCCGGGCCACTGCCCAGCCCCCACCATTTCTCTGCCACTGCTCTGAGGTTTCTTTGCTACACTGTAGCCAAGTNATTTTCACAGGCTGAAACTGATTGAGAACATCCTCTATATAAAAATAAAATGCATTTCTGTGGATGCACTGATGCTTCACCATCTGTCCAACATCTCAGATTTACTCTCCCAGATAACTTCATATTTCACCCTGCAGTCCCTAAAGAAGCATCACTTTAAACCGGGCCACATGGAAAAATGCACTTCAATAACATCTGAAGGTCTTGCTTTTAGCTGCAAGGGCCTCTAATCTAAATGAATGATGTGCCTATAGAGTAAGCTGCATTTATAGTTATGGAAATAGGGAGGAGCAAATGTAAGGGAAAGAATACTAGAAAGAAAATAAAAACCGAAGAAAAAAAGAAGAAGAAAAGAGACTGGAAAGAAAAGGAGAGCTAGGAAAAGAAAAGTAAAGAGAAGGGAAAAAAAAAAAAAAAAAAGAAAGAAAAATAACAGCAACTCCAGAATGATGGCAGTGAAAGACAGAGGGATTTGCAGATAAAGCCAGAAGATGCTGGCAGCCATCTATCAGTCTGCCTTGATGAAACAGGTATTGGAAATTAACTCAGGAACCCTATGAATTACATTCAATCCATGCTCTGGGCTAAGCACTTGTCAATTTTAGCTGCTATTGCAACCTATTACTTACAGACTACATGGCTGGCAAGCTAATGACACCAGAGAGAGTTAAAGAATAGCAGCATAAACTGTGTACAGCGATGCTTGTCACAGTCTGAGCATATCTTCCCATTGTCCACTGTGAAAGCTGAAAGCTCAAACTCTTCCTTCCTCAGTGAGCACTTGACCTCATATCACATTTTTTCACATAGGAGAAAAGTACATACCTGATGAATTAATCAATGATTTGCCTGTCCAGGAAAGCTTTCTCCAAAGTTTTCTGAGCACTGTGAAAAGTACTTTGACTAAACTTTTCTTGAATTTTCTTCTCCCTCCTCATAGGATAATCCACTCTGAAGCAGAGCACTCAAAACTGATAATTTTTGTTGAAAATGCTAATAAAAACTTGGGCAAATATGCTGTCCCTATAAAATTTTGGCCTCTTATGTATACAATGTACTTCTTCATTGTGGATCAAGATTTCTCATCTGTCTAATGCTTAATTACTTAAGATTCAAAACCACCTCCAAAGGAAGGTGCATTTTCTATCTACAAATACATGTATTAATAGTGGTACACTGAAATACTAAAAATGCACTTTATTCTATATGCACACACACAGCCTACTGGAACTGCTTTATTGTATTTTTTCAGCTGATAAGCTTGTCTAAGAGTGTACTATTTTAATAACCAAGCGCATTTAGAGTAAATGTCAGACACTGTGATCCTGTGACTAACAGCTGCTGCTGCTGTTGGTGGAGAGAGAGGGAGAGAGAGAAAGAAGTACAAGTACCAAAAACAGAGCGAATGCCAAATTAGAACAAATGTTTGTCAAGTAAAAAGGGCAGCTTTTTGTTTGATGAAAGAGACTTAATTAGAAAAGTCGCAGAAAGAATCTGTCTTGAAAGTACCAGATCCATTTTCTTCAGATGAGCTAATGAACCCCATTGAACTTTGCAAAGAATTGCTGAACCAATAATACAAGAGGAAAAAAGAAATCTAGAAAACATGCTGCAGCATCCCTTGGAAATGAACTAACCAATTATCAATGTGACACTCCATCCCAGGAAAGGAGTGATATGACACATTGACTTACTATTTTTCCTTCTGTTTGAGTGAGCAAGGGACAAAGAAATGCTTACAGAAAGAAATTATTTTGGTACATTTTTTTCTCTTTTACAGCAGACTGTAAGTTCAAAATTTAAATCACTTGTATGTGCTAAGTCACCTACATGGTACATTATCTACCCAGTTTGCTGTCTAATTCTATGAAGGTTTTTTTTTCCACCTAACAGCAACCATAACAAGAACCTATTAAAGAACATAATATTTTGCATTAGACAAGGGCATCTTAACTGTATTAAAAAAGAGAGTAAAAAAATTCTTTTAACAATGACAAAACAATTAAATAATGAAAAAGAAAGTCAGCCCAAAGGAAAATTATTATGTAGAAACTCAATGTAACTCTAAAATTGTCTTTAAAAAGATTTTATTCTAAATGTTTTTAGAGAGTTTTATGCATCACTGGTATTCTTTATGTATTTTTCTCCTCATTTTTAGCCTTTCACATATAGCCCTGTTTGACACAATACTGAAGGCCTGGAATTCAAGTATACAGCATGTATAGAATTGAATCATAAAGTGCATATACTTCTATGCCACCAATTAAGCAAAAATATTTTTTTCATCATAGGACAGACAAATAAAAAGAGGACGCTTTAAAAACAAACAGGAGAGTAAAAAATATCAACACAAGTTAGGATTAAAAGATCCATAGAAAATTCACATCATATGGACTTTCAAAACAGAAAAGAGAAGCCTTTAAAGGGGTACTTTTCCACATTTTCTTTCAGTAAGTCTTTACTTTAAAGTTTTGGAATTGAGCCTTTATGTATGGGGTTCTCAAAAAGCTCATTGAAATCTACAGAGATTTTCTATCTGTATATAGAAAGTCCTTTTCAAAGGACAGAAAAACATAGATAAAGATAGGATTTTTAAAGTTTTGGTATACATAAAAATCAAATGCTTATCTTAGCAGAAGATGCTTTAACTAACAAAAAACACTAAGTGTATTTGGTGGAGAGCCTCCTACTCTGGGAGAGTAAGGAGGAGCGTAGCTTGAGTTCATACTCCTGCCCTTTTTATAACAAAGCATGTAATATTTTATAAAAATATTCTAATAAATGTGTTTTCAAATACTAAAAAACTAATAAATTATTTGACTCTGAAAATACACATTATTTTAAGTATGGGTTTATTTTTATGAAGGTTCAGAAGATTGTGAGTGTTTGTAGTAATATTTAAGAAAGAAGTACAAGTAAATTCCTCATCTTCCCATTCAGTGCCCTTTTATCCCTATCATCTGGAGTATCTGTGTATGTGCAATATATCAAAGGCATGGTGATTTAACTTGGGTTAGGGGTTGGTATATGTCTTTTGGATATTCATTCCTACAGAATATACCACAATAATTGTTGCTAGGAGTGATAGCAAAGTTTTTAAAGGTTAAAAGACATTCCTAATCCCTGAGGATGATGAAACTCAAATAGATTACATGGAAAATCCATGGTTCATATAGATGTGGGAAAAATGGTTGAACCATGGGAACATTGTACAAACTACTCCCACAATGTCATAAAGCCTCAACAACAATAAGTCAGGTTGATGAGTGTCAAGGCAGTAGAAATATGAAGCAATAGCAGTGTTAAAATCTAGAATACTTTCTTCTGCTTGAAGAAGAGCTTTTTTTTTTTTTTCTGTTAAGAATGATGCTGCTGTGTCATTGTTCAGAATTCAAAATGTTAGCAAAGATGGTAGTATGCTGTTGCTAGGTCAACTCTGCTTGAACTGGTTTTGCCTGCAAACGGAAAGTTACAGGCAAGTCACATCTCCTGGATGCCAACTTCCTGAGATTTGGGGCTCTCTGTGGGAACACAAATGGGTACACATATACTGGTTATTTTTTTTCTCCATTAGCATTTTTTAATGTTATTAATGACTGCTCTGTCAAGACCAGGATTCATAGGAATACACAACATATTTCAGCATAAAAATTTCTCAGAGCTTTTTGATCTTCACAACATACAAGGTGTCCAAACACTGGTAAAGGAAAGAAAGCAATTTGTATAGGTTACATTGGTTTAAGATTGTGATTTTTTTAGGCCACTATTCATTTAAGTCACATCTTCCAGTAAAAAAACATGAGAACACTTGGTAGTCTACTGTGCTTATTCAGAGACTGCTTGGCCTGTTGGCTGCAGAGAATAGCAGTATCCCAAGTAAACACAGCTTTTCGACTGTGATGGTAGAGAAAAAGTTTATTTATTTCTTCTCTGGTGATAACGCAGGTACTTCCAATATTGTTATCTCTTTTCAGTATGCAGATACCTCAAAAAACCATTGCTGTCCTACCTGGCTACCAAAGGAGGCAGGTCTCTAGTGCAGTGTTCAACTGCAGGAATAACAACGTCCCAAACCCACCAAAGATTCCAGTGGATTTACTTTCTGCAGGAAACTAAGAAATCCTTAAGCTTTCAAATCCTTTTTTATTTTTGGTAAATAACAATCTTTATCTGGAGAAAGTGATAATCTGATTAAGTGTTATCTCTAGTGTTCTGTGTTGTAAATCAAGATAATTTCTACATTCTTGTATGAATGATACCAGAAATGAATCGCTACTCAGAGAGATAGTGTTTGGAGGATGTGTTATCTGCAGGCAGACTCCAGCCTCTGATAATGTCTGGAGTGGCCATTGCCATATTGGGGAACTAATTGATAAGTTCCTGCAGAAACCCTGATCAGACCAGTTCTGTATATTGTTCATATGCAAGTAAATACTGGTTTAGATTCCACTTGAATGAAACAGCTCAACACATTGAAATGAATAACAGCCTTAATTACTTAATTGGAAAAGAACTCATGCATTGCAGAGCTAACTAGTTTACACTTTTCCTGTATTTCCATGTAGTATCAATGTTTACATGGAACTGTGTTGTGGCCTGCCCTAAAAAGCTGAAATTTACTGTGCCATGCTGCACTACGAAATAGAGACACGTATTTTACTTTTCCTAAAAAAAATAAATATATATATTTCATAGATTTCATAGGATAACTCCATAGGTGTTTTTTTTTGTGGTGCAGAAAGCCTTTTCAGATTTTGTCTCAGCCTTAACCACCTTGAGTGTATGCTACCTTTGCACTTGAGTATGACAGAGCAAGGGTACTTTGCATCTCCCCTCGCAGCCGAGTTTCAGTGAGGGGAGAAGCTGGCTGGACAGACTTGAAGGAAGTTCCACTATACCCATATTAGTTCCTTATCTGGCTCACTGAGAGATCAGGAGTGCAGAGCTAACCATTGCTTTACAGTTTTACAGTTTGTATATAGGTTGTACATGCCAGCTTCAACAACAGATAAATCATATCACTATATTTATTGTCAAAAATAGTGCATTAAGTGTAAATCATTGAGTCATATTTACCCTGAAAGCAACATAAGAGTAACTTGGATCAAAAGAGGACATAGCCATAGAATTAGCTCAAGACTGTCCTTTTCAAAATTAGCTTTCAATGTATATTTACCCTTATACAGCTGGACTACCATTTTGACATATCTGCAGTGTCAGAAAAGATGGTACTCTTACTTACTATTTATATCTAATTTGCAATCTATTATTTTCATGAAGTATGTGGAAAATATATTTTGTTTTCTATATATGCAACTATTTGTGATTTAAGCTAGGTAAATTATTAGACTTATGACTTGATCAGCAATTTTTATTTCACATACTTCTCACTATTGTGAGTTTCTTTCAATTGCCTTGTACTGAAAATATTTATGCTGTCCACCAAGCTACCTCTGGTCAGTCACAACTAGTTTAAGGAATATTTTATCTTTTCCATTATTTACAGTCCTACTTGGTTCGACTTACTTAAACCAATATGTCATCTTCTTTTCATTTTTCATGCATGGCCACAGCTTACAATGAACTTGAAATAGTTCTTTATGCCTCTGTGAAATATATCTATAATTTTCCTTTTACTTTTGTAAAATGGAAGTCAAGCTGGAAGAATATAATGTGTGATAAATTGGTATATTTTTCATTACTAAAGTATGTGAACTATTTTCTCTACTGTATATTTAGCTGCTTTTGGCTTTGAACTTTTGCACTTCAATCAAAGTGCAATTTTGAACAAAACTGTTTTTTAACTTTTATGGGAGGCTCAGCTAGATTTCTTTTTCATTGTAACTAACTTGCAAGAGAACAGTTACCAGCAGAGAAGACCTCATTATCAGACATGGATCAAAATATATATCAAAAATAACCAAAGGTACACATATATGTATATATGTTGCCAGGAAGTGATTATGCCGTTGTGTCACAAAAGCAGTGATTGCAACTAATGCTTAGAGACTTGCTGCCTTTGTATTGTATTCCTTCCCCTTAAACTTTTGCTCTTCCTGCTGCCACCACTGAGATAACAGTAGGAGCACCAGCAGAGACAAAACACTGACTGGCTGCTGTTGTCATTGCTTGAGTCAGGGCATCTGGCCATCACAGACAAAAATGTCAGTAACTTTTCTAAATATAAATTTTAAAAGTACCTGAAAAAAAAAAAAACAACCAAAACATATTCCTTCACTTATTTCTTTATTTGATGAAGTTAATGCATTTGACTAATCCTGAAATATTATTGGACTCCTACTATGCTCTTACTACAAATAGCTGCTATTTTGTGATGCCTGGAATTACCTTTTATCTTTTCCGCTTATTGTCCTTTTTTCCTTACTGTGATCATATTTCCCATGTTGAATAGGATAAAATTTGGCAAAAGGATAGATATTCTAATGACTGTACACTAAAATTTTTATGTATGGCACAGTAATTCTTTCTTCATAAATTCTCAGTACAAACTTCCAAAGCCAGATTCGCTGTATTAGGCAATGTAGAGGAAAAGATCTGGTTATTGTCATGTTTTCTGACTTAAGAGAGATTATTTTTCCATTCTCCCTACCACAATGACAACACTGCAAAATGACCTATTTATCTTTTATTGTCCAGCTCCTTGGAGACAGAAGATATAGGCAGAAAGTGGAACTTTTATGTCCAGCTTATGGATTTTTTCCACCTTGTTTCCTGTGGAACAACAAAAGAATTCATGCAGCTGGGATCTGCATCTACCCCATTGTTCACCACTTCTCATACACACTGGAATTAAGGTGGGCTTCCTCCAGAGATGAATGCACAAGACTTCAATAGATGAAATAAGACACTGAAACTGAATTCTAAGGAACCAAATATTATCCATTGCTCCAAACAATGGGTGAGGGGAAAGGAGAACAAATTAAACTAAATTTCTCCAAGTTTGTCTGACACACTTCTTACCCTTCCTTATAGCAGCTCTGACTTAAGGCATAGATACAATTTAAGGAAGAAGTTAAAACAAACCGTCCAAATAAAAAACCAAAATGCCCCAAGTAGTCATTTTTAATCAGGCAGTAGAATAAGAGAGTCATTTGCTCTTTGTCAGACAAAGTCTATGATATTCCCATTCTTTGAGTGAAGATAACAAGAAAAAATAAAATAAAATTAGCCACTTCCTACCCTCTGAAGTTTTTGGAAAGCCAAGCTTTAAATGGAAATAAAAAGCAATTGCCAACAAAATGCATACAGATAGCTATCTCTTTCTTATTTATTTTCAAGTATTACAGATGCATTCTGAAGACAAGTCATCAGTCAACAGTGACAGTCAAGAGGAAAATATATAAGAATAAATTGGGCTTTAATTTTTCTTGACTAAGTATAGACATCTATCATAACTAATGCACTTCTAATAGCACAGCATTTTTTCCATTAAGTAATCTCATCTATTTTGTTATGTGTCTTAAACCTAATTAGAAAGCAACAGTCCTAGCAGTTATAAGAGGAAAGGCAATATTTCTTTTGACCAATGTAGGTGAAATCTACTGCAATTAAAGTTATGGCAAAGTTTACGCAAGAACAGAGAGATCATATCTTTGCTAAATAGGCTGTGAAGTCCTCCTACTTTTGGTGCTTAATTATTGGTGTCATGCTTGTAATAGCGGCATCTGTGCACACTCAACACTCTAATGGGCAGCTCCTACAGGACTAATGAATTTTAATTGATGGTGTTTAGCGTGGCTTTTGGTTTGTGGCTCTTGTAGAGGAGGCTATGCCCTTCTGCTCTTCTGTCCCCAAGTGAGCTGCATCTCTGTTGGGGAGCTCATAGGTACAGATGGTCAACAAAAGGTGAAGAATGCCAGAACTCTCCGGGCATCAGTCGCTTTTCAGTAAAGATAAAGCTTGAATTGCTAATCAGCTTCCTTTTTTCCACCCAAGCTGTTTACGCTGTGGGCTTAATGTTAATCTCTTTTAGTAAGATGACACATTCCTTTTTAATTCAAAAAATGCTTCCTAGTTCAGCAAATCAGAAGGCAACCTCCTTCCCAGCCCTCCCATAGGTGGTTTTAAATGTAGCGTCCTTTGTCAGAGGCAAAACAAAAAGACCTCATGGTTGCACTTAATCATTTTACCCATTCCCAGAGTTTTTGCAAAGGACTGAAAACAAACACATCTTCCTAAAACTGCACTTTCCTTTCCAAAGAGAAGTTTATCTGTATGTTTTTTTTTTCAGATCAAATATTCAGTCTTCACACTAATACTTCCTTCGTTTGTGGTTACAAAAAGCTGCAATAGAAGACAAACCTTATTTTGTGGAACTATAATTATTTTTGCTGGTTATAAAAGGTTTCTAAATGGGGTGGGGAAGTAATCTGAAGAAAAAACAAGCATGAGTTTATTATTCAAAAATTCCTTCTTCAGGAAGAACTTTAAATTTACAATACATCAGAGGCTACAGAGAGATGTGCTCTAATAAAAATCTGATTTATTTAGAAATTGGAAATTGTCCATCCCACTGTCGGCTAATTAACAAAGCTGTTATTAGTTTTTAGAAAATTACTTGCCTGTTTCCTTTAGCATATCCTAAAATGAAAAGCCAAAAAGTAGGAATATGCTGCTCATGAGTAATATCTCTGAAAGGCTACCACTGTCTTCTAAAAATGTCAAAATTAAACAAAAACGAACATCCACCATGCCCCATTCCTTTAAGCATAATCTTGTACTTTTAAAAAGACAAAGTACTAAAGAAGTTTTTTTTTCTGGAAAAATATATTAACTACATTAACTAGATATCATTATGAATGATTACTTCAAATAGCCATCATTTAGTATTTTTCAGATGAGAAGAAGACTGAAAGAGTTTGATATGGTGTTTGCTTGTTCGAATACTGAAATAAACAATATTTTCATTGCTTTCCGAAACTCATCTGTTTTATTCTTGCCAAAATGGCTATTCACACCAAACCTGATGTACAGGAAGAAGTCATAATGCCAAACACAGGCATTCACCTCTTTAAGAAGCCATGCCTTTCAACATCTGGCTCTATTTCCTAGAAACAAGGCTCCTGTCCATCAAACTTTAAGTATGCATGCCATTGTTCACTGTGACTCCTAGAAATAATGACATAATAAACTGCTCCAGAGGAGTTGACAAAAAGAAATTAATAAAATTAATCACTAAAAAGTTCTGCTTTTTCTTTGTATTCCAAGCTCAGCAGTTGAATATGAAAGGATTTCTGTGAAGCTGTCATTATTTGATAACAGGGACATATCAGCTAAAGGTGATAGAGTTTTATACAAAAGATGTTCAGAATCTCACATCTATTGACTTCAACTTGCAAGTAAAGCTTTCAAAGCAGCCTTTAAGAAAGATAATTCTATCATTTGTATTTGTGAGGAACAGATCTTAATAATTCAGTCAGAATTTGGAGGGCAACAAGAACCGTACAAAAGCTAGGGGAAAAAAAATCCCTCTAAGCTTATGAAAGCTTTTAGAGAAGTTAATCTTCCATCATGTTTGTGCATATATTGGGCCATATGTGCTAATATTTTCTGGCTCTACTGGCCTGCTTTATGGGTGTAAGACAGCTATAAAAATAATTTAACTACCTGGTGAAATAGGGTTTACACGTGTTTCGAACCGACTTTTTTTTTATAATGCCATATCTCCAGGTCACATGAATGTGGACAAAGAATTTGATGCCTACTTAAATTCAAGGAAATAATATTCCCAGAAGGAATAGGAATATAATAGAAAGTTAAAGGATTGTTTCTGAGTATTCACAAGATGAAAGTCTCCTAAAACATTTTTGAAACATATACTTTTATTCAAACATTAACATTATGTGTTTGCTTTGAACAATGAACATCAAACATGCAGTGTTTGGAATAAGCCACTCACTGTAGTCTGAGATTTCTAATTCAGGAATTATCTGTGCAGAATTTCATATGAAACACTAGATCCATTAAAAACGCTTTCTGTAAGCCAGATTTAATATCTTCTGTGCCCAAGAGGGTTGGTAACAATATGTGAGGATCACAGCTGGGGTGATCAGACCTTTCTGTTACCAAACAAGCTGTGGTTATTGCATTTGTAGAAATGGCACTCCATTTATCAAGTGAGTTAGAATGCCAATAAGTGGGCAGTTGAAAAAAGTACAAAGATGAGGTCAATGAATGATGTCCAAAAAAACAAGTGAGTGCAGCAAAATAATCCCCAATGCAGCTGAATACTAAAATGCAAGGTACATGGTAGGTTTAATGGAAACATATAAAGTAAATAATCTCTAGAGTGCCAAATTTCTTAAAGAATTATGTATGTCACCTTCATACAGGGTTACACTCTATTCCCTGATCATTGTGCAATAAATAAATTTTAAAAAGCCTATTGTTGTCATTATTTAACTTTTAAGATGCTAAAAATATTTCTTCAGCAGATGGAAGACAATACATTAGATCACCCTCAGATCACTGTATATTGTTGTTGCATATACATATGCATACACATACACATAAAGAGACACACAGAAGCATATAAACCACAAATTATCTGAATAATTTTATAGATGCCATGGAATTCTGGGAAACCTGTCAAACCTGCTCAGAGATTCTCTGCTCACCATGAACAAAATACAGGCACAGAATGCAAATCCAAAGGAGAGGTATTGTTCAAATACGAGCAGTTATATTGAAAAAAAAAAAATCTAAGGCCTTACATTATATATTATAGTTCAATTCAATATAACAGCTCCTTGGCAAGGAAGGAACAGCCAGTCTCCCAACCCAGCCCTTTTCCTAATTCTATAACTCTGCTCTCTTGTGCACACTTATGGCTGCTCATCAGCTGTTCAAGTGAGACAGAATAAAGAACCAAACCAACAGAAAACCATTTGTACTCCCCCTCCACCCCTTTTCTTTTGGGTGGTGTTGAAAGAGGTGACATATTGTAAATACACTTTAAATTTCTGAGTCTATTCATGATGTGGTAAGCAAGGCAAGAAAGAAGAGTGTGTCTACTCCTATCAGTGGGAGCTATTTGTTAACTTGTGATAGCTTGAAAGACAGCACTTAACTCTGAGATCTTCTGAACAGGAAGAATTTGACTTGAATTCACTGCAATGACTACTACCAGGTCCTTGTCAAGTGGATTGCCTAAAGTACCCATCACTAGGCAGAAATATCTTTGATATAATGATGAGTGATTTAAGAAAATAAAGGGGAGACAGATCATGTTGTAACACACATCATTGTTATGAACTTCAATTAATCTGTATAAAAATTGTGTACCATCCTTTCTCACAGAAGGTGTAGTATAGATGGCTTCAGTTGTTATTATCATTGGTGATAAGGAATTAAGATTTAACTCTATTTCTTTTCATATGCATTTTTTCCTGTGCTTCAGTACAAAGCTGGCTGGATCTTGTCAAGTTGCAGTTTTACAGTCTCCTCTAGATGTTCTGCTATTAGAAGATGGCCCTTTTTTTAACCTAGGAGATAACCAAGAGTAATTCCAGCTACCAAAGAAACAAATCAGTATCAAATCAGCCGCCTTTCTACCAATGACTAGTGCCTGCTATTTATGCCTCCTGTAAAGGGGGTTGCATGCTGTAAGCAGCTTCTTGGCAGATCACCACTCAAGGCTCAGTGCCAGGGTTTTACCCTGGCCTTGTTAGAAGCCTGGACCCCTGGGTTCACCTGCCATCACGAGGTCAGAAATTTGAAAGGCACTGGTGTTATTTAAGGCAACAGTTTAATTTACTTTAAACATGAAAAACAAACAAACATAATGAATTCCAGTGCAACGATAGCTTTGTGCACACTTGAGCAAATATATTGATCACCCTTTGCAAAGATATACTTTAATATGTTGTAAAACCTTGCTAATATAGTATAATAAATAAAATGGGATAGGGTTAAGTGCATGATATTAGATCAGCATATTCTGCAGCCGAGATATGAAATAGCTCAGGGCTGTTGCTTCCTAAAGGAATATTAACAAGCTTCCATGTGTTAGTCAGTGATCAATAGACAGTTCTATTCCCAGACCTTTGTTCTAGCTCTCAGTAGCATGATATTTTCTAATCCATGTCCTATGCATTATCACTAAAAACAAGGGTAGTGTAAATTGGCATATCTCCTTCGCCTCGAAGGGAATCCTGTTAAGATGCTCTGAGACAGACCTCTGTCAGGATATCTCAAATTATCTGCGTAAGAAAAAACAAGTTTTAGAGTCACTAAGGAAAATTTGTGCCAAATAGCTTCTCTGCAAGCTGGTAGAAATATTTTCTTCAAGTGGGATGAAATCAAAGTGAGATGCATGTAGTTTTTTGGTGTACAGAATTTCACATTTCACATTTGCAGTTTTCTTGCCTTTCTTATTTGTTGTTTCTGTACATCGCACTCTTGGGATCCATATTTCCTCTTCTAATTTCAGCTGTTCATTGGCAAGAAAAAGTCCTTTCAAAGTCCTTTGACTCCCCAAAATTCTAACAAGACATGGATGGTGATGATTCTATGTGAAATACCATATATGAGAAAGCACTGATAAAAAAAGCAGCATGTTTTTGAGATTCCATCTTTTGCTTATGACATGCAATTTCCACCCTGTGACCTGTGAGGTCTGCTTTTTTACACATTTTCACAGAAAGCTATTGACTGAGGAGACTGAGGAGGAAATGAACCTTCACTTGAAATCACAAGGTTTCTTCTAGAATAAATATAGACTAATATGTGTTCTATAAAAACCTTCAGGAAGGAACTGTGTGATATGTACAGATAATCAGTATAAGAACACAGAGTAAAGGATCCTTTCCTAGCATCCAGCAGGTCACAAAGTACCTGTTGACTCAACTTCTGCTTTGCTTAATCCATGAGTCACTGAGAGTAGACAGAGACTGGGTACTCTGGTACCTTTTACTCCCAGAAGAACCAGCCAGGATCACCTAATCACACTGTAAGGCAAAAAAGGATGAGAAAATGTTTTTTATCACTGGTAATCTAGTAAGTAATCATTTCTGCACCATCCAGATGGTAGTAGGGAAAGAGTGGTTCCATCCCTATGCTGCTCACTGAAGGACACAGAACTGAGTTATCCTTCACCTGGAGCAGAGCACAGGGACATGATATACTGTGTTCTGGCATCTCACAATAAATAAAAACATTTACTCAAGTTTTTCAGTGTGGCTTGATGCAGCATCCATATGCAGCCAGAAGTCTGCACAGAGATGCTCTGGCCTTGATACATTGACTTTGATGGAGTAAATCCAAAGCATATTGGCCTAAACAAGGGAAGCATAACATTTCCATTGTACTGAGGCTGAAAATTGATGTCATTTCTAACATATCAATTTATTTTTTAAACTATTTTTTGAGTAGCTGAATCACTATATTAATTTTGGAAACCTCCTGCAACAAGATGTTATTTATATGTCTAACAATCAGAATAATCAGTGCAAACATCAAGCAAAATAAACACAAATTTTTCACAAACAATTAAAGCAACTGTGTTTCATGGTCTGAGCACCAAAGAGCAATACTTAAATGAGAAATATTTACAAAGACAATGAGCAATACTTAAATGTAGATGTTTTGGGGGGGAAACAGCAGCTCATTCCCACCCACCCCCTCCCAAATCCACAGATTAAAGAAATGGGGGGTGCTTTTTGACAATTAAAGATTTAACAGGAAGGTGGTACAGACAAAAGATGGTGAGATATGACTATTAGAAAGCCTGCAAAAATATCACACTTGCACAATTACAAGGAGGCATTGCTGTGAAAGAAATTAAATCAATGAAGAGAAAAGGGAGAGAACAAGAGTAGGCTGTATTTATTTCTGCCTCTGTTGGTGCCAGTGTTTATAAAGTAGAAGCCTGGTCATTCCTATTGTGCATCCACATCTTACCAAATCACACCTACTAACTAAATAACTAAATAAATAAATAGACAAATAGTAGAGAAAAAGACTATAAATAAATAAATAAGTACAAAATAGGGATGCATTTAATCCATTTTTGCCAAGGCAACTTTATTTAGAAAGCTGTTTACCTTTCTGAAAAGCCTCATTAGGCATAAAAACAAAGAATGAAGTTGATTAATGTGCTCTAAGTGTGATGTTCAAATTGTAATTTTCATATACGTAAATGGATGCTTCTGCCGTATTTTGTTTGATAATTTACAGAGTTAGAACCGTCCAAACCACTAATCAGTTTCTTTTTATGAAGACAGCTGCAGAAGATCCTTTTAGAATGCTAATTTTCATTAGCTCCCTCGTTCACCAAGAACTGGGGCCTTCCTCACAGATAACCTCATCACCGTACACTGGGCTTAGGGAAATCTGGTTCACTTGAAGTTCATTTTTTTGGGGATCTTTTTTTTTTATTTTGTTTTTCAGTAGGGTAATCTGAAAACAAGAAAAAAGAGCAGCACAAAATCCCAAATGGATGAATTTAAAAGATAAGAGTGCGTATTAATCAGGACCAAGGCAGTTTATATTTTCCTCTTTTTTTTTTTTTTAAATTTATATTATCATCTGCTGATTTGGCAGGAAAAAAGCAAGTTGCACAAAGGTAGCATTTCTCTAAGTACTGTCTGCATATTTTGTAGGATGGTGACATAAATACAGATTGGTTTTGACACTCCAAGTTTCTAGTAATTCTTTTCTAAAACTCCTTTAATGTGAAAAGCATTGCTACAATCATATGCACTGAGGCAGGAAGCAAAAAAGAAAAACTGATTAATGCACTGGGTCACCATGTGTGAAAAATCATGTTTAAATCAGAAGTTGTTATAGCATGTTATGCTGTGTTTTACAGAATTGCCTCAGTTTCTCTCAGCAGTGCTAAATCTGGCTCAGTGGCAGCATTAGTTTCTGTTAATTTGGAATTTTCATGCTCCAGCAACAGTATTAATTTTTTATGTCACTGTAAATAGTAAGTAACCAATCAAATGGTCTAAATATATTAATGTTCTGCCTTTGTGCATAGGTATGAGAAGATTAGACTAATTCTGCTGTACAAAGAAAACAGCCTTAAAGTACATTGCAGAAAAGAATTATTTTTCTTGAAATATTTTGTACAGAACCAGAATAAAATTAGAGTGCTCCCCTAACTTTAATACCACAAACAGCAGCAATGAAACCATCTATCAGTTTTTATAAAAAATCCAAGCATATGGGTGTTGAATAAACTCTGACAGTTTCTGAAATCTGTCTAAGAGCAGCTGACCCGGGTTCAGGAGTCCCTGGAGTATCTCCTAAATGATTAGAGATCTGAATCTACATTTCAGAATGTGCTCTGTTATCTTTCCCAGAAATATGTGCTTGTACCCATAAACTCCAATTTGAGTCCTTTCAATTAAATCTTCCCACCACTTTCACTTAGTCTGCACTGTGCCTCCTCTTCTCACCTGCCCCTTGATTCTCCCAGCTGCATACAGATGTCTGTCCCTCCTGGTCTAAGTCACTGAAATATGTAGGGTCAAGCAAGAAGTTTTGGGATCCCTCTTGTGGAGAAAGGGCCACACTGATGAGACTACATAAGCAGGATGGGTTTTTCCAAAAGGCAGAATGATATCCCATGGTTAGGCACTGTGAATATCATTTTACTATAAGAAAAACCTTTGCATTTGTGAACTCTGTCATTCTGCCTGAATTCCATAATTCATTGGCTCAAAGTGAAATGTTTTCCGATGATGTCACAGAAGAATAAGAGATTATGGAAGCTGTGCCTTAATGAGAGCTGGAGCAGGGGAAATGTTTACAGAGTATTACCAAACTGAGAGGGTATATACTAAAATACCTTGACAGAAACAAGATAAAGATTCCATAAATATTAGTGGCATGAGCTGTGCAGCAAATGTAAATGACAAAATAGAAAGGGTAACAGAAACATTAGGTGTTTCTACTATCATCTGTAGTGCTACAATGCAAAAGAAGCACTCTGCTTCTGCAAAACAGCTTGTTTTAGACAAATGAACTTCCAAAGCAGCTGTTTTTAGGTGCACAAGAATGCCAGTCTCCAGTCGAGATAGTGGAAACAAGACTGTGTTATAGAGTGTATGTTATCTGTGATAAATACAGCAGTCTAGGATGAGTGAAAGAACAGGAAATAGAAAATGCTCCTGGGTCATAAATGATTATCACAGTTAGGGTGCTGAGGGCTGATAGCCACAGAGGTATTGAAGTCAGAGAGGCAGAGTGTAAGAAGAGAAATGAAGGAACACTGCTAGTGTTAAAGAAACTCAGCAATGAGGGCACTAGAAAAACCTCAGTTGCTGATTTCTGTCTATTTTATTTGTATTTCAGTTATGACTGCTGATTGTCACTACATAATCCTGTTGCTGCTACTCCTGTCTGCAGGGTCATGCCAGGCTATAAAAAAATTAATGAGCAGAAAGGAAAAAAAAAAGAAAACAAAAAAAAAAAAACACAAAAAAACCCCAAAACAAAACTACAACAAAACCCCCAAAACAAGTAGTTAGGCAGTAAATGATACTGAGATTCATGGCAAAACTATCCTTGTTTGGCCTTAGTAGGACTTTGACAGCCATTTGGCATCCACGGAAATAATTTCTCATGTTGACAAGCCAAATACAGCACCTGATACATGAGCTGTATCAATGTTCTTTTATAACATCTCTAAAGTAAGGATTGTCCATCCATTTCTTACATTTCACAGTTTACCTCAGAAAACCCAGAGAAGTGTAAAGATGAACTAGAAGTGTCTTAACAGGAGAAACTGAATATTCTGAAAAATCTAGGAGTTTCACTTGGAGTGATATAACAATTACATTATTCTATATATTTATATCAGTTCTCAAGGAAAAAATGTTCTCATATATAAATTAATAAACAATTACCAAATTGTCACAAGTACAGAAAATGAAGTGAAGTGGGCCAAAATGAAGATATCTACTAGCATGAAGCAAAAACTTCTGTGTACTGGCATATTGTATCTTTTTGTGGGGAAGTACTTTTCCTCTGAAGTCCCCCACAAAAGCTCTGTCTGAAACATGGTTCACTAAAACCAAAAAAGTTACGAGCAAATTATATTTTCTCACTAAGAGGAATCTCTTTCACTGAAAAAGTACAAAGATGTTTTGGAAGAGATGAAAGAAGGTGTTAATTTATAGCAACTCTTTCTTGGAGTGATAACTGAATTGAGCAAAACAGATTTCAGTGTTAATTGTACCTGCTGATGTCTAAGGTTTTAATTATATTATTTTCAAACTTTCTTAGTGCCCCTATAGCTTCCTTTTTGCCCTTGAGCGTTACTTATATAAAAGACAATCTAAAAGAAAATTTATTTCCATTAAAATTTTTTTAGTCACATAGCACATTTAAGGGACTACAGTAAATGTAGTACATTCTGATGTCTGAAAATATAGAAGATCAGATGATAATGGACAATTTCAAGAATTAGCAACTCCACTGGACTCATTCCACTTTGTCAACATCTGCCTGGCACTGGGCAGACTTGCACTGACTGCAGTGACCACTTGTGCTTTCACAAGTCCCACAGGGCAGTGACCACTTTCCTCAACCTGTCCCTGTGTTCTTCCTAGTGCAGCCCAACCTGCCATCAGCCCCAGGGCACACTGCTGCCCTTTGTCCAAGTTATTGTCCTCCAGGACCCCTGTCCTTCACTTCAAATCCCCCAACTCCACCATTTCTCTGAGGTAAGAGCTGGCTCCCAGGTCGTACTGGGGCATGGGGTTACTCCATCCCAGGTACAGGACAGTGCATTTCCCCCAGATGAACTTCATGGGGTTTCTATCCATCTACTTCTCTGGCCTCTCAAGAGTTCTCTGAATTTCAACATTGCTTTCCAATATATTATCAGCTGGTTTCCATCACAGTTTCTGAGAGTGTGCTCCATTCCACTGCCTGTTTCCTTAGGACAGATATTATGTACTTTCACCTCCAGGACTGTCCTCTTTGTCATGTCTTGCATAACTAGACATTGCTGAACTATAAACATTGACCCACCCCCTTTGAGCCAGATGAAGCCCCTACAGTTTGAAAAAAATAAGTTAATGATCCTGATTTTTATTAAATAATTAAACTAAACAAGTTGAATGGAGACACAGTAGGCTAATAGTAAAGACTAGGAAAAACGTACAAAATAGTTATAGGTCAATAAGAGTATCCCAAGGAAGAAAAAAGATTCTGTTATTAACTTTAAAACTGGATAAAACTTGAAATCTTATGTAGTGTCAGAAAGTTAAGAGAAAATCTTTTACCCCAAAAAACCCAGTTTGGTTCTTTGGGGGTTTCTTGTTGGTTTTGTTTTGGAGTTTTGTTTGTTTTCATGGTTGTTTTGCTTGTTTGTTTCTTTAGGGTGCCTCTTTTTTTGTTTCTTTTTTGTTTATATGTGTCTTGTTATTTTAAAATACAACTAAGTCCATCGATGTATTTCTGCTGAGTTTAGTAGTCTTACCTCAAAACAAAACAAATTTCCCCACCTCTTAAAATGGCTTTGCTAAGAGATCAATAATCTCATTCCTTTCTTTCTCCCGAGACCAGTGTCAACTTCCTACCTTTTATGGTGTCTATACTCAACTTCATTTTAAGTTCAAATCTCTCCAGCCCAGATCCCCTCCCTTTTTATTCATCCCTTCTCCACAAATATAAATTCAAATATTTCCTAGTTCAATGGCACAAAGAATCAATAGACAAAAGACCCCTCCTGTAGACAGAGAACTGTCTATATCTTTCATCAAAAAATTTCTAATAACCTTCTTCATGACAATAAAAGTTACAAAAGAAGAGGAAGAATAAGTGTTCTTCAGAATACAAGAAAATCAGCACATTTTTTAGCATAAAATTTTAAAGTGAGAAATTAAGAAAATGTTCCTTATCAAGTTCAGGAACAGACTAACTAAATTGTCAGCTTAGTCCTTAATTTTTTTAAAGAACGTGAGGAAGAGAGCTATCTGTAAATGTCTCAATTATGCGTTTCATAACTATCTATACCATGATCTATTCTCAAGACACTTATTTTATGGCCTGAGAAACCTCAAAATTCTATAAAAGCAAGTGTTTGTCATAGCTCAGTTTCCAGGGTTTTTATGGTCAGAAACAAACAGAGTCTCAGGATAGATATTGCAGAAAAGTTTTGCACACAGCTGGTCTAGTGGGGAATTCTGGACTGTAGCAATTATTTTATGTTTTTCATTGGTTAATGGAGTGTGATTTTGGGGAGGGTCTGGTTTTAGGGGGTCACTGAGGGCTGTGGAGCAGTTCTTGTTCTGTCAAACACTCCTGTTGAGACATGCAAGAGAATGACGGCCCTTCCAACCTGAATTATCCTATGAACCAAATGCAGCTCACAATCCCTGAAACACCAAGGCTCTCTTTTGCTGTTTCTAGTCAGGTCTGGCAATTATAGTACACTGCTGTGTGTCAGAGGGGGAAACAGAGACTTGAATCACACATGGAATCGTGGAAAAAGTAACTGACCTCCCTGTTCAGTCAGGGTCATCCTAGGGCCTGTTACTCAGGGTTGTGACCAGAAGGCTCTGGAATGTCTCCAGGGAAGGAGACTCCACAATCTCTCTGGGCAGCCTGTGCCAGTGCTCAGTCACGTGCTCACAGTAAAGAAGTTTTTCCTGACTTCAAGTAGAGATTCCTGTGTTCCAGGTTCTGCCTGTTGCCTCTTGTCCTGTTTCTCACCACCACCAGGAAGAATCTTGATATTGAGGAGTTTCATAATTTGGCATAACAGGTCCAGGTCTCTCAGCCACTCCTCGTAAGGGAGATGCTCCAGTGCCCAAATCATCTTCGTGATCCTGTACTGGACCTGCTCTAGGAGCTCCATGTCTCTCTTGTACCAAGGAACCCAGAACTGGACAGAGCACTCCAGATGTGGCCTCATAGGGACTGAGAAGAGGGGCAGGGTCACCTTCCTTGACCTCTGGCAATGCAATTCCTAGTGTACCCCAGGATCCCATTGGTCTTCTTGGCCATAAGGTCACACTGCTGGCTCATGGGCAGCTTGTTGTCCATCAGGACTCCCCAGGTCCTTCTCTGTAGAGCTGCTTTCCAGCAAGTCAGCACCCAGCCTGTTCTGGTGCATGTGACTGTTCTTCTTAAGATGCAGGACCCTGCACTTGCCTTTGCTGAACTTCAGACAGTTCTCTGCTCGTCTCTCCAACTGTCAAGATCCTTCTGAAGGGCCACACAGTTCTCTGGGCTATCAGCCACTCCTCCCAGCCTTGTGCTGTCAGCAAACTTGATGATGGGGCATCTACCCTTTCACCCAAGTAATTGAAGGATAAGTTAAACAATATTGGGCCTGGTATTCAACTGTCTTTCCAACAATAATACCCAAATGAACACCAACACCAGACTTGAGATTATATTTTAGCTCCATATTGCTATTAGTCTTCAAATCTTTAATCAGAACAGCCTTTTGCAAAGTACTTTGTACATGCCAAATATTTTGTACATGTAAAGCAATGTTGAAATACTCTATTCTAAAGAGTTAAAAAAATATTCTATTTGCTATATTGTATATGCAGATCCTGCAGTTGTACTTTGTTGCAGGGCTTTGGTCGTTTTTAAGAGAAAAATTTTCCCTCCATACAGACTGTTAAGAAATGCTAATAAGATAATTAAGGAGAACAACAGAAGTGGCCAAGCCCGGAAGGCATCTGGGTCTCGGGAAGGGGCCGAGACAGGGCGAGGGCTGGGGCTTGTCAGAGCCGGGACAGGGGCAGCTGCGGGCTCTCTTTCTCTCGGCTTTCGGAGGGAGACGCGCACAGCTGCGCCGGGGGAAGGGAACTCGCTGGTACCACCGCGGTCCAGCCCGGCCTGTTTCTCCTGCCGCGGCCGCTGGGCTTGGTGCCCTGTTGATACCTCGCTGGGAGAGGAGCTCTTTGCACCTGGGCACACCGAGATACTGAGCCCGNTCATCCCAAGGGAGGCTCCTGCCTTTCTTGGTAGACACCTGTCCAAACCGTGACATACTTCCATTTACCTATGTGAGAAGTAGACACAGGGGAGGATTGTAAGAGTTTTTGCCTGGTCATCTGAAAAGATTCATCAATTAACTTTGTGTGAACAGGTAAGGAAGTCCATACAAGAAAAACAACAACAAAAACACACACCCAACACTCTGAACTAAATTACGAGAAATTTAATGCATACTAATGCTGTACAGTTTTAGGGCAGAAAATGAAAAATAGACCAGATGGGAAATTTAGGAAGGCAGGATGTAATTATCCAAACTGGACTTTCATCAGGACACCAGGACTGGCATAATTGTTCTGGAAAAAGCAGTGGAATCTCTAATGACCAAAAGTGGCATAAACAATGATTTTTCTTAGCATCTGCCATGCAAGTGTCCTCCCATGTGTTCACGGGACATCAGCCTGATGGCGATTCAGAGAAATCTGCCCATGAACCTCTATTGAAATACCAGTTAAAGTGGATGAAATATCACCAAAAGAAACACAGGATGCGAAGGAAATCTGTCACAACTCCTTCAATTTGTTTTTTCTTAGGCTGTCAGTTTAAGGAATACAAGGAATGCCATCAGGAAGCATGGTCATGGAGAGTTCAAGTCCCCCACATGTTCTGCAGAAAGATATTTGCACAAATGTTCACACTGTACTTGTAAGTCATTCTTTGTAGGATTTTCAGGCATCCAAACAAGGAATAGAAACAACTTCATGCAATTTATGCAATCATAAACTACTGTTAGTGAAATCTTACTCAAGGCAAATACACTGAAGTCTGTTGACATAAGTTGATCAAACAATTCTCTACAACCAGATTTCTAAAAATCAAAGTCTACTTGTGGGTAATTTACAAGTACGAAAAGGTCACGCTTTGTTTATAAATGATTCATTATACATAGTCTGCTCAGCACAGCTTATTCAGCCCATTAATAAACAGCACAGATGACAGTCTAACATTTTAAAATTTCTTTTATATATACTCTTTCAGATATCTAGCTTTTATTTCAAAGTTTCAGGAGTCTTCCTGGCTATGTTACTGAGAAGATACCCAGTGTTAAAAAACCCCTCATTTTCCAGAGCCTAAGCCCTCTATCATCTCCAGTGTTCCACACAGTTCTCTCTTCATAAAAAAAATGCTGGTAAATTAGTCAAAGAGGCAACTTCCAAGTCCAAGGATTCAAGCACTCTTCCTCCAGTTCCTTTGCATTTAATCCCCGGGATCTGGTCTTAAGCATACCTAATGAGAGCTCACACACTATCACAATGTCAGAGTGCCTTGGACATGTGCTGGCTTGTCTCATTTAAAGTTCGATTCTGCAGCACTGGAGTCTACAGAAACACTTCCCTTGACATCTACAAAGGCTGCACAAGCCCATGGTGCTTCATAAGTAGAAGATAAGTCTAAATTTATATCTCAACATACAGTAGAGCTTTTTTTTTTTTTTTCTGTAAGAAGCACCATTTACTGAGAGCAGCTGTGTACTGCACTAGATCAAGTTTGAGTGGTTTTAAGAAGCCACCTCATGTAGAGCCCATTACAGTAATCCAATTTTGATGGATGAAATTCAAGCATACTTGCTCTCCTGGTGATTTCCTGCCCTGAAAATATTTAAATACAATGAAAGAATTAGAGTATTAAACAAATTTCCCTTTTTGATATTCAATAGGCAGTGAAATAGGAAACTCCTAAATGCATGGCAGAGCCCTTATACTTTAAGTAAGTTCTACACTGTATATGCATAAGCAGCTCACAACCAGCAAGACTTAACAAAGTTATTCTTAATAGCCACTCTGAATGCTTTGCCTTCCTGAAATACTGACCTTTTTCTACCTTATAATCAGCATTTATGGATAGCCTGTCCCTCTGTGACCAGTACTGCACCACTTCTGTGCTCTGCATGTACCACTTGCACAAAATGCCAAAGGAGTTTGCTCTTTTTGAAATGCCATCTGAAGAAATTGGGCAATTATATGAAATATTCTCCATAAAAACAAAGCAAGTCTTATTACCAGCTTTGCACTCAGAAAGGGACGTTTTATGTTAATAACCTCAAAATTCTTTCCTGTAGGTATTTCATCACAGGAAAAGAGTATCCAGACAGTATACTGACAAGCAAACAAAAGAAGATTATGAAACACCAAGACTAGAATAACTTCCTGCTGTTCTCAGGTACAACCTATCAGAAATAATCCTTCGGTTTTTAAGAATGGCGAGTGATTTTTCACGTCATTTTTTCTTTAAAAGATAAGAGCATCAAAAAAAATTTTTTTAAGTTATCTTTCCCCATAGATGTCAGCTCTCATGTTAGTACATCTAAGAGCCAAGTTTCCCAGACACTTTTATTACACTTCAATTGGTATCACAAGGTAGGAAAGCAAATCATCATTTTAAAATCCCCTGAATCTCTAGCAGAATTTTGGTATCTCATCTCACTTTAACAAGATATCCAAACATTCACCAGTACTTCATGAGTTACTCTTTCTGAGACTCATTTTATCTGCTAAGGAGATCTACCCGAAGGAGCATTCTGCCCTAGTACCTGTCATAACCATCAGAGGATCAAAATGTGAGATTGGCGAGTTTTGACCCTATCTGTAGTCACATATGAATTATATTTTGCAGTTTTAACAGAAACATAATGCAATAAAAGAGGTTTATTTTAAATGTCTACGAGAAAACTAAAGGGAGAAAGAAGGAGAGAAAGAGAGAAAGAAAGAGAGAGAGAGAAAAAGAGAGAAAGAGAGAAAGAGAGAGAGAAAGAAAGAGAAACAGAGAAAGAGAGAGAAAGAAACAGACAAAGAGACAGAAAGAGAAAGAGAAAGAGAGA